>CANYLF011601906.1:0-25518 GCA_948193215.1 Bocquillonia castaneifolia | reverse complement strand
TGCATTAAATGCAAAAGCAACTAGTCGTTGGAGACAAGTATGGTGTTGTTTCCAACAGCTAGTTTGGGTATTTTGGCTATAAATACCCTTCATAAATGTCCCTCAACCAAGGACATTAATTCTTTGATAGCCAAACTCTTGCAAATTTATTTCTCAAACTTTGTAATTAATTCTTTGTTTGGTTTTGGGTAGCTAGAACTCTAGAGCATTTGTTGCTTGGGTTGAGTGAATTAGTTATCCTTGTACTAGTGTCAATTCTTTATGTGTTAGGAAACACTAGGGTTGGTTTTAAGTTAGCCATTAGAAAACTCTCTTGTAAAGATTGAAGATAGCCTATTGAAATCTTCATTGTAAAGGTTTGGGAAAGCCTTGAAATCCCTTGTATAACCATTGTGGTTTAATGGAACCCCAAAGAGGTCTTTGGGAGAGTGAATGTAGGACAAGTTAGGTCCAAACCACTATAAACTTCTTTTGTGTTCATTCTACTTCATTTAAACTCTTTCTTTAATCTTCTAATTTATTAATTCTGCACCAATCCCTCTTGGTATTTCAATTTTTATATAAAAGTTTATTATATGATAAAGTAAATATTTTTAGTCAACATATACTAAGTATATGTTTAAATGGGTTTACAAAAATGAGGTAATACAAATCCACTTCCGAACAATTTATCTCCCAATCACAAAGTAAAATATTAAACACCCAAAAAAATCGATGTGCCAACAAAAATAATTAAAGGAATGATTTTTTTTAGTTTTATGATTTAGATCCTTAAACAAAATATAACTGACAATCAGATATATTTGATATAGCTTGGAAAGATATTGAACCAGAGTATTGTAATTTTAACTTTAGGATATGTTTGATAAATGTATTGTAATTGTGGCTAAAAAATGTAATCTTACCTTAAAATTAATAAAATGAGTATTTACTTAATTATAATTTTTTATAAAAATATATATACTAAATTTTTTAAATTTAAGAAAAACTCTTACCTCTTAAGTGTGTAGTAAAACCTCGATAAATTAATATTATGGTGACCAAGAAAAATTATTATTTTAGAAAGATTATTTATTTATCGATAAATTAATAATTTATTAATTTATCGATAAATATACGTTTATTAATTTAAAAATTATTGTTATATTTTATTGATTTTGTACAGATGTTTTTAATAAACTTACAAATAGATTATAAATAAAAATTAAAATATAAGTATGGTAAAAGTAACTATCTGTACATTTATAATTTTGAAATTCATAGTATATTAATGTTAAAAAATTATATGGCTTTTATATTATAAATCGTAAAGTTTGTAAAAGAAATATTGGAAATAAAAAGAACTTAAATTGCATGAACCAGCGAAGGTTGGTACAATTGGCTTTTCTAGTTTCAAAAAGAGGTCTCGAGTTCGAGCATCGCCTTTACTGGCAGAGGGCGAGGGTCTTAAATGGGCCATAGCTGGGCGCCGATTCCTTCACATTGGATTAGTATGAGTCCAAAGGGTCTGGGATACCACTATAGGCAATACCTATAAAAAAAACTTAAATTGCATGAAGTATCCAATGTATGCAGTTATTTATGACAATTAAGATTTAGATAAAAGTTATGTTTTACCGAATGTTGCTTCAAAAGAGGTTTTTCTAGCAATTGATCTTGAAAAGTTATTTGCTCCAATATGAGAAGAATATATCAAATCATGTGTATACTTTGCAAAAAAATTAAGAATGAAATTGCATTGAGTGCACATGTAGAAAAAGAAACAAGCAACTTTAAATGTATATTTTAAAAAAGCGTAAAACATAGAAAAGAAAATATTCAAAAACGACTTTAATTAATATTATAAATGTAATGTTATATTTTTCTGTATATTTAATGAAATATTAACTTATATTTTTGTTGGGCCTTAAAAAATTATTATCTTATTTATTTATCGAGATTATTATTTTAATTTTTTGGTCAAGTAGGACAGGAAAAAATTATTATTTAATCGAGTATATTAATTTATCGAGGTGTGTGTGTCTATATGTATATATAAATTGTTGGTACAAACTTGGAAGATTATTCGAGTAACAGACAAACGTGAAAGGTTATTACTATTTTAAGGGCATTTATGTAAATTAAATAACATACTTATCGTAAATTTTGTGATTGTGAATTCAAAAGTTTCGGACTAATAATTTAAAAGTTTTCCAATACACTTCCATAATGCAAAGCTTTTTTTTTTATAATTATTGTTATCTAGGTATCCGGAGTCCCGACTAATTCCGATCGAGTGAGTTTAATTTGAAATCACACTCTTCTCATACAATCCTAAGGATAAACTCTCGACCTTCATACATATAACATGCAAGCCACTTGGGCCACGCCCCATAAGTAAGCTAGTTTTTTTTTTATGGCTAGATATATCATTTCTTACCAAAATACGAATTATCATTTATCATCAATGAAACAGAAGAAATCAGAATGCTGAAGTCACAACACTGAAACAAATGGTTCCTTAATATCAGACATTTCAAGTTAATCATTGCCTTAAAACGGAAAATTGATTGAAAAGTACATGAAATTCACATCAAAGCAACTTGAATATGTTTAGCCAATAATTAATAATAATAATAAATAAATAAATAAATACTATGGGATGCATTATTGGTGGTTTATGTTAAAACGTTTTGAAATGCATAAATAGTATTATATAATATCATATATCTTTTGCTTTCTTTACAATCATTCCAAGAAATCAATCCTTGCTTTCTATGGAATGAAGTCAAAAGAAAGCAATAGCTCTTCTGAAAGATAAATTTTAAAGCAAAAGCAATAACAACAAAATTCATTCCACATAAATAAGACATAACCCCACATATATTATACAGATTTGTCTATTTTTATTGATACAAGAAGTTCTTATAGGTATTGTAACTTTGTTAAAAAGAATAATAAGTGTGTAGAAGATGAGAAACATGGGCAGCATGGGAAGTAGTGGAAGGCTATCAATGGATGAAAATGACGAAGTTGAGATATCAAGATTTGATATATCATCATTTCAAGCTAGAGAAGATGAGATTCAAAGGAAGAAAATGGAGGTTAAAGAGAAAGTTGAACTTCAACTAGGCAGAGCTGAGGAAGAAACTAGACGCCTGACACAAATTTGGAAGGTAAGTGCTTGCAAAAAATAATGTTTCGGTGGCACTTTCACTTGTATATTTGTCATCTGGCCAATTTATTTATATTCTTTACATTCATATTTTTTATGCAAGATTTAATATTGGGACTTGTGTATATAGTTCCAAAGAGGGTTTTCAATACTGTTGGATGTCTTGATTTTCTTTTTTTTCCTAGTTGAAGGAGAGAAATTTGAGATCGAAATTCCAAGGTCAATTATAAGTATTCTAAGGTCAATTACAAGTATTTTTACCACCTGACTTGTGGAGACTGATTTTGTGTGATATGAGCCAAACATTGGATCATAAAATAAAACATTTGCTGTGAAGATTTTTTTTTTTCCTAATAGGGCATGTTTTGAGCATTTTATATTGTTTTTATTACGATGTATCAGGAACTTGAAGCATTGGATGATCCTACAAGAAAAGAAGTTGGAATGGTACGCAAGAAGATTGACTTGGTTAATCGAGAGCTCAAGCCACTTGGACAGGGCTGCCAGAAAAAGGTACATTTTGTATCTAAAAAAATAAATAAATAGCATGCTATGAAAACCAACAATTAATCTATACGGTTTGTTCATTTAAAAAAAAAATTATATTCCCTCCATCCCAAAAAAAATGGGCATTTTTAGAAAACACTCCCTCCGTTTTTTTTTACATGTCATTTAAACATATGAAAGAAATGATTGGAATAATATTCAAAAAACTATTCTAATCCTATTAAATGAATGGTTGTTTTAAAATAATCATTAAATGTTATGTGTGAATGAAGGTTAAAATTGAAAGAAAAGAAAAACAATTACATTGGGATTATAAAGTGACAACTAAATATTAACAAATTTTCTTCTCTAAAGCGACAAGTAAAAAAAAACGGAGGGAATACATATTAAGAAAAGTATAACTAAGTGAAATGCATTAATCAATTAATTCCTTGGAACTAATAATAAAAGTTAAATCCACTGCTATAATAAATAAAGTGTATATGACATTTAAACACTTGGAGCATTTAGTTACTACCCATAGCATTTAATTACTAACCATAATTTGAGATTAAAAATCCTTCAAAACTGTCTATCTTTTTGAGACGAGGGTGTATATCCTTCCAAAATTTATTATATAAAAAAATAATTAGATGGTTTTATTGACAACAGGAGAAAGAGTACAAGGAAGCTTTAGAAGCATTTAATGAAAAGAACAAAGAGAAGGCACAGCTTGTTGCTGCATTGATGGAGGTAATGTAAATATATATATGTTAATGAGACTTTTTTTTCCTTACTATAACTTCATCTTTTGAACTAAAAATTCTGCAAATTTTTCTTTGACATTGTTTTTCCATGTCATTGATGTTGTTACATACCAGCTGCTGACTGAGAGTGAAAGATTGAGGATGAAGAAATTGGAGGAATTGAGCAAGAATGTGCCTTGACATGTCTGTGATCTCATTTACACTCATTAGGCCTTGTAATTCTTTCATCCATGTTTGTACTCCTTTTTTTTCCCCCAATTATTTGTGCTTTGGGTTTCTTTTGATGCTTAAGGGTTAAGTCATATTAACATTACTACTTCTACAAGGAAATTTTTAATTTTGTCAAGTGATGTAACAAAACTACTAGAAATTATGCAAATAATAGTTCCAAAAGATGTCTAATTTCTTCATGATATAGTATCCTCAATATTTTTTTCTTAAAAAATGTAAAAATCTATAGTTGATTAGAGTTGCCATGTAAATATCATAAAAATTCTGTGTCCGCATACATTCCTGAGGGAGATTATAGGATTGCTTTGCTCTCTTTTTTTTTTTTTAAAAATACGTTCTTTGTACTTTATTTTTACCACCATTGGATTGAAATGGCCTCTAACATATAATAGTAGAGTATTAACAAAGTACATATTACTCTGCAAAAACAAACTATAGATATAGAAGGCATCCTCATAAAAAAAAATGCCTGCTAGCTATTGTGAACTAAATTTGTTTGTGCTAGCTATGATAATAGTTCACGATAAGCCAAATAATGAGATACTAACCGAATATCATTTTTCCACAAGAAATGAAATCCTCCAAATTAATCATTAAACGGATAAGAGCTGTTTGTACTCTGCCAGCAGCTTCGGTATATCATCCATCCGTAACTGAAATCCAATAAAATGCACAAAAAAAAAACAAAAAATTAGCGAAGAACAAGCACGATGACTTGACTACAACAATGCAAGCCGAAATAAAGGTAATGTAACAGTGACAGTTGACAAGTACGCATGCAGGAAATAGATGGTTTATCAGAACGAATGACAAGCACACATGTAGGAAAAAACCAGAATTTGAAACATGGCTTCTGAAAGAGCCTTGCATCTTCTTGTTGTCCTCATCAAAGTTTGGTAGTAAAATCAGTCGAAATAACAACTGTGCAAGGTTTTTTTTTCTTTTTACCTGAGAAGCATTTTTAAAATGATAGAACTGATGGGTATATTTCCCAGGAAAACCAGACTCCAACGAATGCAAATCACCTCTGCCTTTTTCCCTGTCACACAACCACAATAAAGAATGATCATGATCATGAAACAATTCAATTGACGCATCTTAAACCTAATAATTCTGCTTGCAGAACTTTTTGTTACCTGAGCATACCCAGTGGACCTCAACAAAAATGGCAAAAATTAATACATTCAATGTCTATGAAGAATGGCAATGGAAAGGCATATCAAAATTCAGCAAACTTGCTCCATTTCTTTGAATTTATTGTTAGAGCACCAGAATCAAGTTCAATCTCCGGCCACATGAGAATTTAATTAATCATACTTAAAGATGTCATCATCATAAAATAAAGGCAGAATGGCCAAAAAAAGTCTCAAATGTTTGCACATCTTTTCAATCATAACCAATCCTACTAATGTTGCCCACTTTAGACTGATCCTTTCAACTGTAATTTTGAACATTGGATCTTTTACAATCCTTTTAATTGAAATTTTATGTGTGGATGAATAAAATATTGAACTACACAACTACCTTACTTTAATGGGGAAAAAGAAATATGTTTGTTACTTCTTTCCAGTGCTACTGATATAAAATAGATTTTTGCTATTCTCAACTAATTTGAAAATTTTATTATTACTATTATATTTCCATTATATTTACTTCTTTCCAGTGCTAACGTATTCTCAACTCAATAGAAAGAGGAAACTGGTAAAAGAAAAGGAATACATTATGCTGCCAGTAAAAATAATTATGGAGTACTAGCTAAAGTAGAAATGGTATCAATATCACAGGACAAAATTAAAACGGACAAAACTAACAGGAATGGGTAGAACTTAAAAAGTACACAAAGGTTTGGACTTTGTTCGGTTATATGATCTTAAAAAGCTATCTTGAAAACCACATTGTTGCATTTACAAATAGTAAATATTTGATCAAATCTGAAATCGGTAAAAAAAACATGATGTCACCAACATAAATTCCTTTTTACGTGCATCTTTTTCTCTTCACAGGCAACAAAATCTTCAATATCATTGAGCTGGACAGAAAACATTAAATTCGGAGTACTGGCTAAAGTAGAAATGGTATCAATATCACAGGACCAAATTAAAATGGAAAAAACTAACAGGAGTGGGTAGAACTTAAAACGTATGCAAAGGCTTGGACTTCGTTCAGTTATATGATCTTAAAAAGATATCTTGAAAACCACATTGTTTCATTTACAAATAGTAAATATTTGACCAAATCTGAAATTGGTAAAAATAAAACATGATGACACCAGCATAAAAATTCCTTTTTATGTGCATCTTTTTCTCTTCACAGGCAACAAAATCTTCAATATCATTGAGCTGGACAGAAAACATTAAATTCTTTGTCCTTGCTAAAATGAAAAAACACGATACACACCATCAGACTTGGGTTTCTTGCCTGCCAAATACAACAAATTGAATAGGCACCATGTAAAATAAAACAAGTTATTTTCAAACATGTATTGAAAATAGCCTCAGTGGTTTTCTGGTTGTACTGAGGACTGCCCAATAATCTAGCTCCCCAATATTCAATGATACACCCGTTCTTCCATTTATTCTCTTTTCAATTTTTAATGTGTGCTTTATTTGGTGCTATCTCAGCAACTATTTCAGCACTCCCTTCACTTTTCTGGTGACCTGTGTGTTTCATTCCACATTCTAGGAGCATCCCGACAAAAAATTTTCAAAAGATTTTATAGCACATTGTCTCTACTTTATTTCCCTTTCGATTGCATGTTATATTTATGACTAAAATCAATTTTTTATTACACTAAGGACTTCCTGTTTGACATCAAAGAGTAGTTCTCCCATGCGATGCCAAAAAGCAACGTTCCCAGGTGAGTTTAGAGCATTAGCTCAAGAGCTCAGTTTGGCCACAGTATCCTAACTGTAACAAACAAAATGAGGTAGAAGTTGAAAGATGCACACAAGTGATGACAATAAAAAGGTTGTCCTTACAAACGATGGCGAGTGATCAGTCGTTGGTAATCACGAAGCAATGGTCCAAGCTCCTTTAGCTGTATAGACCTTGGTGTAGACTTCTTCCAGTGGTCTCGAAGAGCCTTAATTTTCTTTGTTTTTGAAAAAAAACGCACACAAATGCAGAATGTTGTCAGTGGGGCTATATAGGAAAGGTGCATCACCACCAAGTAAATCAGATTTGGAAAACTGCAAAACCTGTTCATTGTTAGAAACCTCTTCTACAATTAATCTTGATGCAAGTTCAAGAAGTTCTCCATCTTCAAACTCATTTACAATTTGGGACCCAGAACTTGAGATTGAAACTGAAATTTCTAATCTCTTTTGTAGTTCTGAGATAGCAGATTCTTCCCTTTGATTTTCCTGGAAAGATAGGTTGGATCATGAAAAAGAATCATACAGGAGAGAGGAAAACTGAAAATAAGTATGTGATGGAAAAACAGAAAGTTAAGGCCTTTGGAATTATAGTTTCAGCAATGCAAGGTTAGGGCAATATGAGTTACAACTTTTTTTTATAGAAATTTCAGTCAAAATTGTGTAGGGTGAATATACCAGATTAAACTTAACATTGAATGTAAGATCTGAGTTAGAAAAACAATCACTAAGCAAAATTTTATTGATGCTTATGAATCATGACCTCACATGATCACTTACATTAAGTTGGTTATACGCATTGAAAGGTTGCCCTATCATTGAATTGAATGTTTTTCTACTAAAAATTATTGAGGTTGTCAAAAGACAAATGTAGTGTTATTAAAGTACAAGAGACTCGTACAGCTGCTGATAAAAGTAAGGAATAGTGTTGAAAGAACACTATGGTTGACTTACCTTAAGTGCAGATTGGACACCACCTTTTGTCATTCCAAAATCCTTATTTTCAGGAAGAGGTTTTCTGGGAGAGGCAACCATCCGTTTTGCTATAGGATCCCCTACAAAAAGGGTAAACGTGCAACATTACAGACATGTTAATGACATCAAAGATCTGACTTTTCTGCAAAAAGTGAGTCAATGTGCTTTAATACAGCTCTGATAGAATATTGAAAATTTATGGTTCTTCAGCTTATTAGCATAATCAAAAGTTTTTGCAACAGACAAGAGTTCCCCTAAACTAGATAGCACACATATTTATTCTTAAATTATGATTTCTGTTCCAAACTGTGACCTGGGAATCACAATGGACCAACTTTAAAATTACACAAAGATCCCCAATAGATAAATAATAACAGAAAAAGAGAGAAGAAAATGATAAAATCAAAATTAAAAAGAATAAACAGAAGTCATCTTCTGTTATATTTAGCATGCTCCCTTAATTTCAACATAAGTGAGAGTTCTAGCTTCTAGGTTGCAATTGTTCTAACAGTTATGACTCTGGGAATTAGATAAACATTTGTACAGAGTAGCTGCACGAGAATGAATTTTACGGATAAAATCACTATTAATTTACCCAAGAGCAATGAAAAAGGGGATAAAGGGATCTTCAGCAATTAAAAATGTAAATGAAAACAGATATTAAATAAGCTATGTTACCTTCTGGAACCAACCACCATAAATCACCAAATGTTGACTTCCCATCAAATCCACCAAACAGCAGATGTCGTGAACCAATGCATGTCATTGTGTGGTATGCTCGAGCTGGAGGGGGATCACCGGTCGTAGGAAGCCTTCTCCACTGTGCAGAGACTTCAAAATGAAGAAAAAGGGAAAGGAAGAAAAGGAGAACTAACAGTTAAGACAAGAAAGGCACAAAAGAGACAAGAAAAAAACAAGTCAAATAGATTGAAATTATACTGTCTTGAACAATTGTTATACAACAAGTGAACTGTTTTGTGTAACCATATCAACCATCAGTAGCACACAGGTTATTCATCCATTTTGACAACTGTCCTATGAACTATGAAGGTTATTGAGGATAACCAGTTTAAGCCAAAATCTAGATGAAACCACCTGACCTCTCAATTTATTGCTTATTCAAAAAGAAACGCAAGTCTACATTGTAGTTGTTGCAGAGAGAAGAAAGCTCCGTTGTTGTCTCTACTATTATAGCAGTAAGACCACATTAAGCCCCTTAAATCATAACCAACATTCAGGTAATGCTTCTGTTTCACAAATGTTTTTAGTGGGTGTTTGGCAAAACTTATTTTCTTCTATGAACATAATCCAATGCATTTAAAATTAGATTTTACATTAAAATTAGATTTTACAAGAAGGCAAAAGAGTGTTCGGTATAACTTTTTTCTTTTGTGCACATAATTCAAATTTGTAAAGGTAGATTATCCAGAAAGCTAAGAGAACGAGTTATTTCAATAATCTGTTTTTCGATGTCTTGGATTTTGTGCAGAGGTATGAGTTGTTTCTCAAAAGTTTTGTGAAACTGGCCCTTAATAAGCTTTGAATTCATCTGATTTAATTAATTGATTTTTAATTTCTAGAAACTGTTTCAAACCATGGTTACTACCAGCTTTTTCTAAACCATGGTTTTGAAAACACACAAAATACAGAATTCAAAAGGTACATTTGGCCATAATGATGGCATACACTCTTAACCAGGCTAGATTCCAATCAATACGTTCTTTCAACCACAAAGCAAATGGGATATTCATTAATTCAGACATATATTTGTCCCAATAAATAACATTGATGAACAGCAAAAACATGTTCTGAGGTATAAAAATGAGATGGGTGAAGGTAACACATTTATCAGGAATGTCCACAATACTAAGCTATCTCTTAGAATGAGATTATCATTACCAGTTGAAAAAAAAAAATTTCATGCTAAAGGAAAAAAGGAAAAATGGATGATGAAGATGAAATTTCTAGTAACATATTCATTAAGATGAGTCACTAGTGATATGCAGCATACAGAATTACTTACCCCTATCTAATACGATGCAATCATTGTAATAAATGTCATAACGACTCAACCAGCCACCAGTTCCATGCCCACCAAACATCAAGAGCTGGAAGAAAAGAAAAATTAAAAGTTAGCTCTACTGTAATATCACCAATAGCTCTATTAGCTATCCATTAGCAGGAAGCTAAATTTCTTCCAGTAGAAACCAACATTTATCAAACTTAGAACTTGAAACTTAGGAAGGCACCAACCAAACGAAACATATTTGGAACTTGTTTAAGTGTATGGGTTTAAATAAAAAATCTTATTCTTTTTGCTCATTGAAACAGACCAACTGCAAGTGCCTAGTATGCTATAAAAAGTAGTCCATAGCAAGTCACTAGCATTATCAGCCATCTCTTACTTATCAGACTTCTCTAAACCCCACTTGCCCAAACCCCCCACAAACAAATTAAAAAAACTAAACGAAAAATGTTATCATTTAAGGCCAGCATAAAATGCAACCACACATGCTAAAATATTCTTGTATGCCTAACTCATGAAGTTGAAATGAGATGAACCGAGGTTGATTGCTAAACAAATATACTTATCTAACAGCCATTAAATATTGCTGAAAACTTTGCATCAGGAAGAAAAATACATCACTTTATACTGATTATTTGTTTCTCTTTTCCATGTGGTAAGTCTCAAGCCAAAGATCTACCACATCCTGCCTCATCTCTTTTAAAATTAGGTTAAAGCCAAGGAACCTCCAACAAAATTTTATTTACAAAGAGTAAATCTCCAAATAGAAAACAACATTTGAAAATAGTACAGAAACCAGTCTTTAAGTGCTCTTCTGGTAAGCTATCCCTTGAAAACAGAGAATTTTGTGAGCCCTATATTGTTGAAGCAAAGACGTAAAAATTAAGAAATGGATGTGATTCTAAATGAATAAAATGGCTGATGTAAAGAATTTGTTTGCTGCAATTTTTTAACAGGAACTGAGAAAAGAACAAATATTAAAGAGAGAGGATCACTAGGGATGAATGTAGGAAAAACGAACCAAAATAATAATTCATTATCAAAATGTTGAAATAATTAGGCAGTTTGACTCTTCCTTGTCAAAAAGAAGTCAAGACATCAACCAAAAGGTCAACTCAAAATCAGAAAATGCAAAGAAGAGATAAAAATTAATGGAAGACTCCAAAATTGACTTTAGACACCAAACTCAATAATGGCCAAAATTACATGCCTGCCCTGGATTATCAGATGGCCATGTTCACAAAATGTAAAGTCAAAATGAGAGTTTAAATTGTTTCACTCAACCAGAAACTGCAAATGCCTTGCCTTCATCAAAAGGTCACATCAAACAAGGTAGCAAGTATTTATAAATACACTGCTAGCTAAAGAAAAATGGATTTACCATATTCTTGTTTTCCTACAGGTGGTGTGATTATGCCGATGCATTGCTATGTAAGGCAACCAGCAATACGCATCACATCATACTAGACACAACAATTTTCACATAATATCACACACATGCAGGCTGAAGCAGAGGAATATTTGATTGGAAGAAAAAATATTCAGGAATGTAGTTGAGGTTCTAGAAATGTATATTACATAGTGCCCTCCAGATGTTATAGTATGGCCACAACGAGGCGAAGGAGCTTGACCAGGAAGCCTCAGTTGAGTCCATCCAGGTGCTTCATTCTCTTCCTTCCACAACAAAGAGAAAATGCAAACTCAAGTCAGTCCAAATTCAAAAATATCTCTACATCTTTATATTTAAGCTCTTCACTAAACACACATGAGCGGAAGGAGGGACGAAGAAAAATCTCATTACCCCATGTTAAGGAATTGTAACTCGAAATATTTTTAGATTGAAGGCATGTGCAATATTCACACATACTCGATGCAAATGTTAACAATCTATGATCTACCATTTGTAGTGAAACAGCATATATAAATGATACTCTGTAACTAACAATATCAGCAAACTACTGTGAGTCATTAAAGGGCACACAATTAATATTGATCATCATTATGACACTAGTTGTTAATTTTGGGGCTGTCAACATTCAACAGTATGTATCTACCATAGTGTTACTACCATTTTTCGTACTCCACCTAATGTTGGACTGCAAATCTATGTTGTTAAATTGAAATTGACTTCAAGCAAGTCTCATCATTTAAAAGAAGCTTGATCAATAAAATTCTAAAACTAAGATTGGGATGACTACATGACATTAAAGAAGCCTAAATATGTCATTCCAGAAGCATACTACCTTTTATGAACCAAATTCCAGAAGCATAATAAACATAACAAGAGAACAGCATGACTAAATAGTGGGTTTCAGCATCAAAAAGATTAGAAATGGATTCAAATATGATAATTTAAAATGAAGTACTTCTTTAGGAAAGGAATTTGACCGTAGAAAACTAAAAATTTCTTCGTAAAACTTTTTTCAGAGTATTCTCATAATCATTTGATGCAACAGTGAACTGTGGGAAGAGACATACACCTGAACCGTACTAGTGTTGTGAGAGTTCATACATTTGACTTCAAGAGACTAAACAAAGCATAATGCAGCTGTTAAGTCAAACAAAAACCAATTTAAGTTGAGCAATTTTCTTCCCATACTAGTTGAGAACCAACCTCCATTCTCGTGATACTTCATAGTGATGGTTTGGGAATGAAATCCAATCTAATGATTTCAACCAGCTTTCAAAAGATAGTCAAATTATAACTGATGTTAATTGTTTTAAGATTTTTTCAATTTATTAAATCATACTGCTTTCAGCAAAAATATGTCTACATGCATATAATGTTATATAATTAAATAGAGGTCAGAAAGTATCCCCTTGAACAAGTATTTGTGGTGTCATGCTTCCAGAGGACTCATGTCCATAACACACCAGAGAGTGGCAGATTTGCAAAAAAAAAAAAAAATCCAAAGCCTGATGTGCATGTAACAGTAGAAGCCATTATTATAACTGGAAGGATAAAACATATTAGAATCTGCAAGCAACGGTACTAAAAAGGATCAACTAACCACCTTCTTCAATAAGGCCCTTCAGAGCCCACAAATCACCCATAATTGGCCCACCACCACCTGTCAAAGTTGACAGTATAAAATATCATTCCTGTTATTTGAAAGTTTCTAAAAGAAATGCAAACTATAAAATACATTACTAAACGAGTAAATGGAAAGCATCTCTAAAATGTACAGGTAGGTACACAGGTAAATTTAACATCAAATAAAACAACCAAATAATGGAATCACCAGTGTTGTTAAAGAAAGTACATTTACACACAACTAACAGAAATGCATGGCAGTTCTGCTTTTGTTCCAAAACTACTACATTCCCCAGGGCAGACAGGCAGTGGGAAAGGAAAACTATAATGATTGTAAAGTTAAGGGTTATTGACTCAAGTAATGCTGGAATATCCCTTCTATTCTGCTTGTTTACATCAACTTGGGTGTGCTATTTCATACTCGAATGATAATAAACTTGACAAAATATGCCATTGGGTGTTTATCTGGGGCAACGGTTCAAGAAACACTAACGCAGCTAAATGCCATAAAAAAAATTATCCTGGCAGGAAGGAGGGACCTTCATAAGGCTGTGTATAAGGCTTATTCGTCAGAAACAAAAGTGATTAGCAATTTGAAAGAATTTTGGAATGAGGTCGAATCCTCAAGCAGCACTTGGCACAATTAAAGAGTTAAGACTACAAGGAAAGAATTCAACAACAAAAACCGATGTCAGGCAAAGTAACTTGGACCATATCACCTCTTCCACCATAGACAAGTAAACGTTTCTCAACCATGGTTGCTGTGTGGCCACATCGTGGTGGAGGCAGTGCTCCAGTAACTGACAGCTCCATCCACTCGAGTGATACTGTTCAGAGAAATAGATCATAAAATCACATAATTATCATTCTTTAAAGTAAAAGCAGAAAAAATGAAATAAAAAAAATTGGAGTAAACATTGCTTCACAAAAACATTAAAAACAGTTACTTGTGTCCAAGATATAAACATCTGACAACCACTTCTTGCCATCCCACCCACCAAACCTGCAATCAAATACATCTTCCAGAGTAAATTGTACTGATTAAAACCCTGCACAAGCTTGTTAATGAACAATATAATTTAGTTAATACCCACATAACAATCTTTCGGTTTCCAATAGACGAGGCTGCAGAAAAATCTCTTGGTGAAGGCAAGTCACCAAAACTGGTTAGCTCTGACCATTGCCATATGTCTGAAGCAAGCCTAAATTCAGTTAATTCCCAACAAGTTCAAAGCAATAGAGCGAGAGAGATACAAGCATTATGCCAAGAACATGCAATCTTACTTTCAAAGGTGTATGTGTTCAGATAGGAGATATAAAAATACAGCTATTTGCATGGCATAACGTAGCATATATGGGTGGAAAGACAGTAGTGCAGATAAAATGAGGTAGGGTGAGAAAGATGGAAGACGAAGTCAAACATGTAGTCAATTTGAAGAGATGAGTATTTAGACAATTGTATAAAGTATAAACATGCACATCTTACCAGTATCCAGAACCCAAAAGTCACCCATCCTGCAGATTAAACATCATCATCAAAGAATGTCTATTGAGACATGTAATAAAGCATAAGCAAATGAGCTCATCACAAACCTTTTGCTGCCAAAACGGCCACCAAAGATGAACATGTGACAATCAATTGAAACAGCAACATGAAAGGCTCGTGGGCTCGGACCCACTTGTCCATCAGACCCACTCCCACTGCACTCTGGATGAAACCAAAGCTTGTTCTCTGAAACAACAGAAAAGGGGTATATCTGAGAATCTGCAGAAGAATTTTAAATCAATGCTATTACTTATGCTCTTCCTGACTCCCTTTCAGAGACAACAAATCCTAGATGTCCTGGAAAGACAGTTTCTGATCCTGTTGCAGTTTGCTTCTTGATCCTGTTCCCTATACATTGAAGGTGTACAATTACTTTTGCTACATTACATATTATAGCACAAACCTCCACTATAAACGTTTTTCAATTTTACTACAGTAGACCCAATACATCTCCTTATATGACCAGGTAGAATAAAAATCCAAGAATGATCACTTAAAGGGTTTCGATCAATCCACATCTAATATTGCTATTCTATGCTCCATTCTACATTTGCAATTCACCCCATTGAAGGATTATGACTAGCATTATGAATTGAGGCCCATACAACAAAAACACAAGTTTTGCATTTATCATTCACTATTAATGCTTCTATTATGTTTCTGATGCAAGAAGCAAGAATTTAGCAAATGCAATTTATACTCTTCTTTTTTCTTTTTATTTTGGCATATGAAAGTACATGTGCACATGTGTGAGTTTATATGGACCGCTCTCCAGATCAAGGTTAAATTTTGATGGGTCAATTGGTTCTGATGAAGCAGGCATAGCAGATAAGAAAATAGCCAGCACGCCTACCTAGGGGAAAGAGACAGATTTATGAGGTGTAAAGTAGATTATTCTCCTATTCTCTATTTTAGAATCCTGTAAAGACAACTGTTTTCTGCAATCAATCATTCATCAAACTGAAAGAAGATTTGACAACTTGGAAGGTGCAATATTTATCCAGAGGAGACAGAATGCATTTTATCCAGTTTAACCACCCGTTCAGTTTTCCTTTAGGGACAGGGGGGAAAAAGTAGTGGGTTTAATCGTCATTTAGACAATCAGGGTGAATGTAGTTAGACTTGGGATAGTTCCTAACAGCTTCCTCAGAAGCTAGACAGATTATCCCTAAACAGAATCCTAACTAAGTTCAATTACTCTTGAACTGTAAAACCTGATTAAAAAAGAAAAAAAAAAACTAGACAGAACCAGAGGATTAATGAATATCAGAAACACAATTTTCAGTTTAGTCATATGAATCTCTATTGTTAAATTAGAAACAGAAACACTTGAGAAAATACTTGGAACCTGAACTTTTCCATGTAGGTATGAGAAACTAAACCCCAAGTTTAAGGTTCAAGTAGAATTCAACTGAATTGAATTCTTTCATTTTTAGAATCTCACAAACACTAATGTCAAGAAACGTATGCAAAAAATCAAAGCTTTTATCCTATAAATGCTATATTTCAATAATAAGAGTATCAATAGAAACAATAGGGGTATGTAAATTCACACACAATAATCTAATACTAAAACCAGAATCAGCTTTATCAGCAATCATATACAAGCCCTCTCTACTTAACCCAGTTCAATACTAATAATGCACTTCGAAACAAAAATCTGCTCAAAACTCATCAGCTAATCACATATACACAAGAATCAAGACATAACAATGGCAAATCCCAACAATTAACAGAGAGAGAATGAGAGGGGGAAAAAAAAGAATACCCATATCATAAACAATGATGTCGCTTAGGAATTTCTTGTCGATGAGACCACCAAAGATGATAACTTTCGACTTCCCAATAATAACAGCAGTGTGACCACTGCCAATTCAATCAAAAAAAACAACGAACCAATTGAGAAACAAACTAATTTATGCATAAATGAACACATTTAACTAAGATGTTAACAAGTTATAGAGGCGTTGACCTGCGAGGTTGAGGGATGGCTCCATTAAAATCAGAGGAAGAAGCTTGAACCCAGTAATGCATTCCTCCTTGATTAGCTTTTAGCTGTCCAACTTCAACTCCAAGGCTTGAGAATTGGAAGTGCAAATCCCACTTGATGCTTTTTTTTTCTTAATTGATGCCGAACTTTTAAAATTTGATAATATGGAACAATTTAGGATCAAATCTTAGAAAATAAAATGTAGTTTACATCAAAAATTTATTAATTGTTAAAATATAATTTAATTTGGTTTAGAAATTTATTTTCTTTTTAAAAAAATTCATTATTCACTAAAAATTTTAAAATTTACATAATAATTTTTTTAACAGGTGTTGCGGGTAAAATATTTGGTGGATCACTGAATTTCGGTCAAATTTCAAAATGGGTACCAAATTTCAATTTGTATCTTAATTGTAACTAAACATTAATTTTGTTACATTTATGTTAGTCCGGTAAAAATTATCTAACTTTAATATCAAAAAAAGAATATTCGTAGTATATTCTTCCTAAGTTATTATCATGGAGGTAACTTAACTATTGTTTTATTTCAAAACAGGTACTAAAGTTTTGTAAAAATTTCTTTTTTTGATACTCATTTGACATGATTTTCACCAGATTCCGATTGGTACCACTCGGTGTAATAAAAATTATGTTTAGTTACCATTAAGATACAAATTGAAATTCGGTACCCATTTTAAAATTTGGCCAAAATTCGGTGACTCACCAAGTATTTTACCCCTAGGTGTTGCCTGACAGTGATATCTTAGCTCCCGTTTTACAGTTGACCGGACTAACTTACTGCCCCGGTACTGACACCAAGTAGAAGCCCCGTTAAGAAGCCACAATACCCGATACCCAGCGAGCTCTCGCAGAAGAACGAGGCTACACCTCGAACCCGCAACCTAAGACATGGAAGAGCGGCACTTTGACCACTCGACCACTTGCTCGTGGGTTTTACATGATAATTGTTAAAAACTTATATATATTATTTGGGATTTATAAAAAAATAGAAATAAAATTTATTAAACTTCTTAAAATATTATTTTAAATTTTAAATTTCACTAATTATATAAAGTAGAAAAATAATTTTAATAATATTGATAAAAATTTATAATTCAAATAATTTTTATGAGTGTATAAAAATAATAAAAATTAAATTATTCCATTAAACTCATAAAATTATTTTAAAATTTGATATAATTTTAAAATGTTTGTAATCTTAAGATAAAAGTAATTTGAAAAAAAAAATAAAATATATTTACTAAATAAATTTTATAAAAGTAAAAAACACTAGTTGCTATAAATAAATAATAATTAATGTACCATTGTAATTTATTTTATCCGATAATACATTATTTGTAGCACTTAAATAAATAAAAAATTATAAAAAATATTAAATATTAAATTTAATAAAATATTTTATGAATGTTTTTATATAATTTTTTTAAAGTTTATAAAACTTTAAAAATTCAATAAAAGTATGATAAAACACATCATGCTTTTATAATTGGCCTATTTGCAAAAAAAATGAATGACCTTTAGCGCTTTTTGCAATTTTATCAAATCTTTTTTAATTTTGGCAATCGTATCCACAAACTTTTTAATTTTTGTAATTCAATACACCGATCAAAAATACGGTGAAAAATAGCTCACGTAGCAACCAGAATTCAGTGACTAAGTCCATGTAAGCGCCATGTCAAAACGCAATGTTTTGACCAATTGCAAAAGAAATCTTGAACTTTATGGAAGTCAATGTAGTTAAAACCACCCGCAGATTCTCCAACTTTAACAAACCTTTGTCCAAAGTCTTTAAAAGGCTTGAGAAAGAATGACTCATGAAACCTATACCAGCAAAAAACCCACTAAACACTAGCTTACCACATTACAACCCAAATGCCTTCTACCGATTCCACCAGGTACAAGGGTATTCAACCAACAACTGCATTGAGCTTAAACACTCTATCCAAGACCTTATAGATAAGGGGAAAGTCATGGACACTGATTCTAAAAACCCAAGCACCAAAAGCAACCCTTTTCCTACCTATAACAATATCCCACCACCATACAAGATTAATTGCATTGAGACTGACTTGACTGAGGAAGATGTATAGCCTTCTTTACAAATGAAGATTTGGATGAGATATGGGCCTCCTTCGAGGACGATCCTGATTCAAAAAAGGAAGCCCTCAAAGACACATGGAGCTCTTTTAAAGAAGAGTAAGATAAGCTCGAGCAAAAGCAAGAGCATGTAGAAAATCTATTGGGCCAACCTGCGAGAAATTATGACTTCAAAGCCCTATACCCAGTTCATCCACCTATTACTATGCCTCTTGAAAAGATTAAGCCCACAGGGTGGCACCTTGACCTTGATGTTTATGATCGGAACACACCTTAGCCCAAGGGATGGGGTGAACACTTGAAAGATTGGAATAGAGTAGTCACTTGGTAGAAGTTCCTTGATGACGGATGGGTAGAGAAAAAGACGCTGGCTCAGCCCAGTTCAGTTGAGCAAGACATACGAGTTTTATGTAATGAGATTGACAAGAAACTCCCATTCTTCAGTGATGAGACCGATTCTTACGTTATCCAAACTAGAAAGGTTGGAAAGATCCGGGACTGTTTCAAGTTTGATGCACGGTATAGCTTGAGTGAGGATGAGCTTGAGATTGATAATGTAGTGAGAATAGTCAATTCAGAACTCGCTCTAGTCACTCAAAGTGGAAGAGATTTCCAAAGGAAGGAAAGCAAAAGGATGTGAGTAAGGAACCTAAGAAGGAGGCAATGGAGGAGATTCCCTCAGCAGACATAGTAACCGGGCAATTAAAGAAAACCAAGACCAATGCAAGCATATGGGACTTGCTTGTCTCATCTGAGTCTCATAGCCAAACATTAGTCAAGGCCTTAACTCAGATTCTAGTTCCTGAAACAACAACACCAGAAGAAGTAGTAAGCCTCATGACTAAGAAGAAGAAAAAAGGGGAGATAATTTTCTCCTATAATGACTTGCCCCTTAATGGGAGAGATCGCAATAAGGCATTGTTTATTACCGCTGAGGTCAATGGCTAAAGAATTTCATGTGTCATGGTAGACGATGGTTCCTACATCAATGTATGTCCGTCAAAGCTACTTTTGAAGATGGATATAGCAAAGGAAGATCTTAAAACCACCAGACCTAGTAATCTAGGCCTATGATGACTCGAAAAGATGAGTTGAGGGCACATTCACTACAATGGTTAAAACCGGTCCTATCACCTCAGAAGTGGATTTCATTGTCCTTGATATACCCATGACCTTTGTAGTTCTCTTGGGACATCCTTGGTTCCATGCTTTGGGAGGAGTTCCATCGACAGTTCACTAAAAGATCAAATTCCCCTGCCAGGATGAGATCCTGACTATCTCGGCTGAGCCTGCCACTTTTATTGCAGTTCTGAAAGGTACTCCCTAAGGGGTGATTACGCCAATGGGATTCCAGATCATGGGCATTTTTAATGAGCCTAACAACCCTATGGTCAACCAGATGAGGAAGAAGATGGATTACTTGCCCGCAATAGGGTTAGGAAAGAACAAGCAGGGTATTACTCAGTTCCCGGACTTCAAGACTCAGACAACTAAGAAAGGGTTAGGCTACAAATGGGATAAGAAAGTCAAGACTGAAGGGACTCTCTAGGACTTCTTCATTCCATAAAGTAGGACCATTTACCCAAGGAAAGCTGAACTAGTGGATGTAGGGAAGATTTAAGTGCTCAGCTTTGAGAACCTCAAAGATCTACTAGAAGTACATGCTGTGGAGAAGATGCTACTTAAGGGGATCCAAGAGATGAAGATTGGGGATTTAATCAACCATAAAGACACCGCTCTAACTCCAGCTGTAGTTTCTAAAATAGATGACTTCATAGAGAACTCTTTGGTTAGTTTATTTTATAAAGAAATTGAAATTGATGTAATAACATTCGACGTGTTTGAGGACGATTCTATTTTTCTTTCTAAGGTCAATAATATGAATGTTGATTTTGCTTACTTTTGTGATGTTGGAATTGTGCATTACATAGATCATTCCATAAGCATTTTTGACATTAATTCTATGCAAACTCATTATATTAACATTGGCACAAAGATAAACCTAAGGAAATAACACTTGCATTTAATATTATTACTAATGAGAGAGAAAAATTTAAAAAAATAATAAATAAAAGAAAAGAGTATTTGCATGGACATACGATGATATGCTAGTTATAGACAGAAGCATTGTAGAGCATCACATCCCTACAGATCCAGCTAAGAAGCTGGTAAAGCAGAAGCTACACAAACTTAAACCGGAATGGGTGAAGCTTATTAAGGATGAAATTGAGAAGCAAATCAAGGCTAGATTCTTGGAAATTGTAAACTACCTGGAATGGTTAGCCAACATTGTCCCAGTAATATGTGTGAACTACAGGGATCTGAACAAGGCATCAAAAAAAGGATGACTTCCCTTTGCCTCATATAGATGTTTTGGTTAATAGTGCGGCCGATGGCTTCATCGGCTATAACTAGATAATGATGGCACTCATAGACAAAATCAAGACAACCTTTATCACTAAATAGGGTGCTTACTACTACAAGGTCATGCCATTCAGACCAAGAAGGCGGGGGCAACCTATCAGAGAATGGCTACAACTCTGTTCCATGACATGATGCGCAAGGAGATTGAAGTCTATATAGATGACATGATGGTCAAGTCACTAACCAAGGAAAGTCACTTTGAAGCCTTGGATTAGTACCTAGCATGGGTCAAGAGGTACAACTTAAGGCTTAATCCAAAGAAATGTATCTTTGAAGTAACCTCAGGGAAGCTCCTGGGACACATTGTGAGCCAAAAGGGGATTGAAGTAGATCCAGACAAGGTTAAAGCCTCCAAGAGATGCCAGCTCCAAAGACTGAGAAGGGAGTCAGGGGTTTCCTAGGGAAGATTCAATACATCAGCATGTTCATATCCAAATTAACAACAATCTGTGACCATCTTCAAGCTACTTAGGAAGGATCAGAAGGGGAAGTAGAACAAACAATGTCAAATAGCATTTAACATGATCAAGCAATACTTAATAAGTCCACCTGTTCTTCAACTCCAAGGGCAGGGAAACCATTAATATTGTGCTTACCCTTGGAAGATGATGCTATAAGAGCAATGATTGCTTAAGAAAGATGAAACTGGAGTTGAACATGCTATCTA
Organism: Bocquillonia castaneifolia; assembly: GCA_948193215.1. Classification (NCBI taxonomy): domain Eukaryota; kingdom Viridiplantae; phylum Streptophyta; class Magnoliopsida; order Malpighiales; family Euphorbiaceae; genus Bocquillonia; species Bocquillonia castaneifolia. The sequence goes on along the minus strand of CANYLF011601906.1, from coordinate 3,227 downwards.
CTACCTCAGTAGAAAGTTGTTATCTAATGAAGCAAAATATGTCATTGTTCAAAAGACCTGTCTGGCTGTGATATGCACAACCCAGAAGCTGATGCACTACTATCAATCCTATCAGGTTCAAGCAGTGGTTAAAGTTGACCAACTACACTATTTATATGAAACGCCTGTACTTATTGGGAAGCTTGCTAAGTGGTTAGTACTGTTAACAGAGTTTGATATACAGTTCTCAACCAAGAAGACTATCAAGGGAAGAGCAATATCAGAGTTTCTAGCTCTAAATCTAATTGAATGGCAAGAAACATGGGAGTATGAATTCCTAGATGAGTCTCTAAACTTAATAGAGGCGAATGGATGGAAGCTCTACTTTGACGGAGTAGTAAACCACAAAGGAGCTAGAGTGGGGGCAATCCTGATCACACCAGAAGAAGAGAGTATTCCTTTGGCTAAGAAGCTAGACTTCAAGGTGACAAACATCATGGTAGAATACGAGGCACGCATCTTTGGCTTAGAAGCAGCCATTACAGCGGGAGTAAAGAACCTCACCATCTATTGGGATTCAATGCTTATTATTAATGAAGTCTCAGAGAATTAGGAAGTAAGAGATGAGAAGTTGATGCCATATGCAGAAAACATACAAATGCTCACCTTGAGTATTTCTAACTATACTTTCACACATCTGCCAGGGTAAGAGAATCAGATGGCCAATGCAATTGCAACATTGGCGTCCATATGGGATAATCCAAGAGATGTAGCCATGAAGCCTTTAGTGATGAGTAGAGCTAGAATCCCTTGTTACCAAGGTGAACGAGTAATGGTTATGAATGGGCCAAAGGAGAAGTCATGGTTCTATGAGATATTGATATTCCTAGAAAAGAGTACTCCCCCAGAACGAGCTAATGGGAAGAAAGAAACATGCTCTGAGAGTTACCTCAAGGAACTACACCTACCACGAGAGGATGTTGTATAAGCAAGCTCCAAATGAGATACTACTTCAATGCCTTGAGTAGTATGAAGCAGAAGAAATTATGAAAAAGATCCATACAAGAGTATGTTGACCTTACATGAGTGGGCACACTTTAGTGAAGAAGATAATCTGGCAGGGGTACTATTGGGATACCATGGACAGAGATTGCATAAAGCTAGTTAGAAAGTGCTAGGAGTGTCAGTTGCATGGAAATCAGATCCATCTACCACCAACTGAACTTCATAACTTAGCATCTCCTTAGCCATTCTTAGCTTGGGGGATAGACATCATTGAAAGATAAGGCCAACAACTTCTAATGGACACAAACACATCATTGTGGCCATCGAGCACTTCTCAAGATATGTGGAAGCAATCTCACTTCCAACAGTCACAGCAAAGAGTGTGGCTGAGTTCATCAACAAAAAACTCATCAATAGGTTTGAGCAACTACATCATATCGTCTCAGATAATGGTGTACAATTTCAAGGGGAAACGGTAGATTTATTAGAAGAGAAAGGGATTGAGCATCACAAGTTCTCACCTTATAGACCTCAAGCCAATGAAGTAGTAGAAGCAGCCAATAAGACGATTAAGAAAATCTAGCCAAGATGGTGAAAACCTATAAGGATTGGGCAGACAAGTTACCCTATACACTCATGGGTTACAACACAACCATGAGAAGTGCTATGGGGGAAACTACCTATTCCTTGGTATTTGGAGGCGAAGCCATGTTGACGGCTGAAAACCTAGATTCAATCACTGAGAATGGTATTGGAAGTAGAGATTCCTGAAGCAAAATGGGTTGAAGCAAGATACAAGCAACTGTTGTCTTTAAAGGAAAAGAGGAAGAAAGCTCTTTGTTCAAGTGCATAAACAAAGAATAGATAGGGCTTTTAATAAAGGGGTTAGAGTCAGGCCAATGAAAGAAGGAGATTGGGTGTTAAAGCTGGCATGGCCAATTTCATTTAATCCTAGAAGAAAGTTCAAAACAAACTGGGAAGGCCCATATCATGTCAAAAAGATTCTACTAAAGGGAGCTGTTAAGATCTCAGATCTGTAAGTGAATGAGTTCAGAGAACCCATTAACCTAGATCATCTCAAGAAACACTAACTTTTAAAAAAAAATAAATGAATAATGTAAAAATAAATACAAATAAAGCATGATGAGTTGAAAACCTGCTTGGGCGGCTCATGCAAAAATTAGGGCAGCCTGCTAGAGCGAAAACCTCAAAAAGGGGCAGTATAGGCAAAAATAAAGGCCAAAATAAAAGTAAAAAGAGAAAAAAAGTGAGATAGCATTAATCTTAAATGTAAACTGTTAAAGTACATTTATTGTGTTGATATTAATGAAATAACGCTTGTATAAGAAAAATGTCCAACATACTTATAGTATTTGATTCTACACCTGTATAACTAAAAAGATAAGATAAAACATTGCATGAATATGATAAAAGGTTATGAGATCTAATTCTTCTTGTTTTTGTTCTTCCTTCACTTAATGTTATCAACATTGTCATTCAGATTAATTCTTGCATCCTATATTGTCCTCTTTGCATTCTTTCTATTGCTTACATCAAACAACTCTGCACTTCTCTCTTCCTCACTATATAGCTCAGCCTACATGTTAAGCCAAGATTGATAATCCTCATTTGTGTCAGATAGCTCAAGCCAAGCATTATGATACTCATCTACACTCACCAGATCAACTCAAGCCTTGTAATCATCATCAACAGCTGATCTTGCAGTGAAGCTCAAGTTCCTTTGAATGGTCCTGCTAGCCTAGCAAGAATGGATCTCTCTCAAGAAGAAAGGAGTAACAGCATGACAAAAGTTGGAATAACTCTCAAAATCCGCTGCACCATGCCATATTGCTTACAGACTCTGGCAGGGGTATGTAAAGGTCACAGTTCCAAAACCAGCAATTGGAATGCAATGATCATCAAACCCAATAGTAGCAAAGCTCAGATTCCACCATGAACAATGCTAGCAAATCAGATCCTCACTCCTCGATGAAAGGAAGCTATTTAGCCACTAGTTGTCAGTAATTCTGCATGCTCAGTTTCAGTCAAAAGCATGTCTCTTAGACTGAAATTGACAAGGTCTATAGGTCTTAAGGTTTGCTGAGGGCAACATCACAGCTAGCTTTTCCTTCAACTAGATCTGGGAATCAGAGTAACTGGGTTAATCAGAGTTTTAATGGTATGAAAGCACAAAAGGCTAGAAGATAGGCATACCTGAAGAAGGAGTGGGCTGCTACAAAGCC
>CANYLF011601671.1:0-10093 GCA_948193215.1 Bocquillonia castaneifolia | reverse complement strand
TAATTTTTTACTCTAAATACCAAACTATATTCTGTTTTTTTTTTATTTTTTACCCTTAATTCTAAAATATCTATTATAACAATAATAAATAATTAAAAATTTACAATAACTAATTTAACATTTTATATGAATATATATATACATGCTCTTTTAATTTTCTAAAATTAGTCCAAAAATATTCTGTTTTTATTTTTATTTTTTATTTCTTACCCTACATTCTAAAATAAATATTCTAATAATACACACACACACACACACACACTCAGTTTTTTTTTAGTTTTTTACTAAATTATTTGTTAATTAATTAAGAAAGTAAATAAAAAAAAAACAATACTTACCTGTAATGCGACGGCAAGGCTGACAGCACCGGCGGTGACGGAGCGATGGCAGTAATGGGCACGGCAGATGGAGCGACAATTGCAGCACCTCCTCCTTCCTCTTCTTCTTCTTCTTCTTCTCCCTTCCTCCTCCTTCCTCTTCTTCCTCTTCTTCTTCTTCTTCTTCACTCGTTTCTTCATTCTCTCTCTCTCTCTCTCTCTGTTGTGTGTGGCTGCAGAAAATGAGGGAGAAGAACTTTTTTTTAACCTAACATTTACCGACCAAAAATATTGGTCAGTATTTAGTCGGCAAATGCATTAATAAAACGGTGTGTTTTAATTACCGACCAAATTCTGACCAATTTTTTGGTCGGTAAATGATTTAATTTTTACAATTTTTGGTCCTGAAAAATAACAACCAAAATTATCGACCAATAAGTTTTTGGTCGGTATTTGATAAGCAAATGGTCACAAAATGGTCGGTATTTTATTGACGCAAATTGGCGCTAATTCCACCAAAATTATCGACTAATTATCGACCAATTATTTTTGGTTGGTAAATTTGGTCGCTATTTGATCAGAAAATCGGTCATAAATAATTTTTATTTCGAACTTCCTTTTCTGGTCACTATTTGGTCATTTTATGGTCGTTAATTACCGACCAAAATATTTGGTCGGCAATATTGGTCGCTAATCCGGTGAATTTTAGTAGTGATATTTTTTCTCTCTGGAATGTGATACATTTCCTTCTTACATCCCCTGCCTATTTATAAGTAGATGATTACGCATATAAACACATAATATAGCTGCAATCCACCTAAAGAGCACCGAAACGAACTTAAAAGTAGGAAGAAAAATAATTTCTTCCTTTGTCAACAATTTCAGTTATAATCTCCCATTTGAAGATTTGATTGAGGATCAGTCAGTTCTTCACAACATTCTTTCTTCCTTGTTTTTCTATGCTACTCATATTTCTGTCATGCCGCTAGAGGAACGACACCAAATAAACTTGTCAATGTTGACTGCTTTAGTCATAAAATCTGCTAGTTTGTCTTTAGTATGAATTTTCTACGTATCCATTGTGCCATCTTCCACTTTATTACGAACGAAGTGATACTAGACTCGTATGTACTTTGATTTTGAATAAAAAGCTGGATTCCTTACGAGATGCAAGGCACTCTGACTCTCATAGAACAAAGAAATCTTTTCTTGTTCGTGCCCGAGCTCTTCCATTATCATTTTTAACCATACTGCTTCTTTACTAGCTTGTGTAGTTGCTACACATTCTGCTTCTGTTGTTAAGGTTACCACAACTGACTGTAATTTTAATACCCAACTCACAGCTCTGCCAATAAGTGTGAACACATACCTTGTGGTGGATTTGCTTTTATCAAGATCACCTGCAAAATTCGAGTCAACATATCCTTTGACAATAATGTCTGATCCTCCATAACACAAAGCAACATCTGAGGTTCCTTTAATATATCTTAGGATAATCTTTACGGCATTCCAATGCTCTCTACCAAGATTCTTCATGTACCGACTTACTACTCCACTACATGTGTAATGTCTGGTCATGTACAAATCATTGAGACCATTAAACTCCCCACTGCTGATGCATACAGTACTCGAGACATTTCCATCCTTCCTGCTTCATTGTTAGGACTCATACTAGAGGATAACTTGAAATTAATAGGAAGTGGGGTAGAAATTGGCTTACAATCTTGCATATTGAAGCGTCGCAAGACCTTCTTAAAATAATTTTTCTCAGAAAGTCAAATCTTCCTATTGTTTCTGTCACGGTGAATTTGCATCCCTAGAATCTTGTTTGCTAGTCCCAAGTCCTTCATTTCAAATTCTCTAGCCAACTGTGCCTTCAATTCTTCATTATGATCTTTGTTGAGGCCTGCTACCAACATGTCATCTACATACAATAATAATATAATGAAATCACTTTCACCAAACCTTTTGAAATATGCATAAGGGTCATCATTAAGTCTGCTATATCCAAGACTCATGGTGAAGGAATCAAATCTCTTATACCAACACCTCGGTGCCTGCTTTAGACCGTATAGAGATTTGTTTAACCTGCAAACCAAGTTTTTCTTTCCTTTTTTCTTTAAAACCTTTTGGCTCAAGCATATAAATTTCTTCTTCAAGATCTCCATGAAGAAAAGTTTTTTTCACATCTAGCTGCTTTAGATGTAAATCAAATATAGCACACATTGGCAGGACTACTCAAACAGTTGTTAGTCAAACCACAGGGGAAAATATTTCATTGAAGTCAATCCCCTTTTTCTGAGCATATCCTTTCACCACTAATCTTGCACGAAACCACTCCACTTGATTATCACTATTTTTCTAGATCTTAAAGACCCATTTATTGCCAATAGCCTTTCTTCCTTATGGCAGTTGCACAAGCTCCCAAGTCTTGTTCTTATGCAGAGCTTCCATTTCTTCTTGCATTGCTGCCATCCATTGAGACGTATCTGAACTGCTCATTACTTCTTGGAGAGTTGATGGCTCTCCTTCCTCGGTTAGAAGACAGTATGCAACATTACTGTCCATAACATAATCTTTATGCTAGTGTGGTATAAAATTGGTGCGTTTTCCTTTCCAAGTTCTGACACTTCAGATTTAGTTGGCTCTTCCTCTTCAAATTCGGTTGGCTTTGGTACTGCTTCAGAAGAATCTTCTTCTACAGACTTCCTTTCTACCTGTACAATTATAGTCTCTGAGTTTTCTTTTGAAGTGCTATCATCTTCTCCTTTCATTTTATCTTCTAAAAAGATAACAACCCTACTGACTATAACCTTATGGGTAATGGGATCCAACAAGCGATACCCATTTACACCGTCAACATATCCAAAGAACAAACATTTCTTGGATTTTGGATCCAGCTTTGTAGTTTCTTGGGCATTGTACATCACGTACACAGAACTTTCAAATATATAGAGGTTTGAATAATCAACTAGCTTCCCAGTACACATCTCCATCGGTCTCTTCAGATTAATTATTGTAGATGAAAACCGATTAATCACATAACAGGCGGTGTTGACTACTTTTGCTTAGAATGCCTTATCCAGGCCCGCAACTCCCAATATTTCTCTTCTTCTTTCTAATAGAGTTCTGTTCATCCGCTTTGCCACTCCATTTTGTTGAGGAGTGTATGCTGTAGTGAACTGCCTCTTGATGCCTTCTTACTTGTAAAAGCTATCAAATTCATTATGAGGGTACTCTCTTCCATTATCTGATCTTAAACACTTGATCTTATTGCCTAAATCAAGTTCAACCCATACTTTGTAAGTTTTGAAAGTTGTAAACACATCTGCTTTGCTCTTGATAGGGTACACCTAACATTTCCTGGAGTAATCATCGATGAAGGACACAAAGTACTTCGCTCCTCCCAGTGATGAAATCGGTGCTTGCTATACATCAGAGTGAACTAATTCTAGAGCAGTCTTGCTTCTAGAATTGGATGTATTGAACGTTACTCGCTGCTACTTGCTTGTTATGCAGTGCTCACAAAAAGGTAGTGTCACTTTTGTAAGGCCCGGAAGTAGATCTTTCTCAGCAAGAACTTTCATGCCTCGTTTAGACATATGTCCAAGCTTCTGATGGCACACCATTGCAGATCTTTCATTTGTACTAATTGAAGCAACAGATGCTTCTATTTCTTACACAATCTCTCCCAAAAGCATATACAAATTTGCAGCAATCTTTTCTCCTTTCATAATTACAAGCGCTCTTTGGCTAATCTTCATGATTCCTTTCTGAACTTTGATAATACAATCAAGATCATCCAGCTGTTCTAGAGATAACAAATTCTTCTTTAGACCTTCCATATGTCATACTCCTTAAATAGTGCACACTGTATCATCGTGCATCTTCAACCTGATGGTTCTAATGCCTATGATCTTTAAGACATTATCTTTACAACTATACACAGATCCTCCTAAGATAGGTTCATAATGATGGAATCATTCTCTTCGAGAGGTCTTGTGATAAGTTTCTCCTGGGTCAAGAAGCCATATATCAGCAAATTTCTTCTTGCTTTCCCTTGAAATTGCTGCTTCATAGCATAATACATTTCCATCATCTGAAGTGCTTGCCACATTCTCTTGAGGATTGGAGTTCTTCAGACTCCAACAATCCTTCTTCAGGTGACCTTTCCTACCACAATGGTAGCATTTAAATTCTTCTTACTTCTTGATTTTTACCTACCATGAATATGACTCCCACTTGGGCCACGTTCTATTGATCTCCCTCTCATCACTGTCAAGGCTTCCACTTGTTGTCAATCTGTCTGCTTGTCCTCCTTGTTCTTTCACCGATTTTCTTCTTTAAGAATAGTGACTACTATATCATCAAATACCAGAGAATCGGAATGAAAATTATTTATTAAATTGATGATGAGTTGATCATACGAATCAGGTAGACTTTGAAGTAGAAGTTCTGCACATTCTTGTGAGTCTATTTTATAACTCAAAAATGTGAGCTGAGAAAATAGAGCATTCAAAACATTAAGGTGTTCTATCATTGAAGTAGATTCTAACATTCTCAAGGTGTAAAGTTTCCTCTTAAGGAAAATTTTATTGTGTAATGACTTGGCCTCTTACAGTTTGGTGAGGTGGTCTTAAATCTCCTTTACCGTCTTCTTTTCTTCTATGCTGGACATGATCACATATGCAAGTACTAGATGAAGATTTGCAATAGCATTCCCATCCATCTTGTCCATTTATTGTCATCTGTGAATGTTGTCGGCCTTTTACTGATAGCCGCAAGTAAATTATCTTTTTTTAATACAGCCTTTATCTTTAATTTTACAGTGAGAAATTTCTCCGGTTGAACTTTTGAATCTCAAATTTTATCGTCATTGCTTCTATCAAAAAAAATTTTTGCAAAAATTAGCTCCCACTATTTAATGTGAACAGTATAGTGAATAGTACTCTACTATAGTAACAAATGAACAGTACCTCTGCTACAGTGATCGTGAACAGTGGTGAACATTATTCACTGCAGAAACCGGCTGCTATAGTATTTTTACTATTTCAACAGTGCAGGAACAATATTTTACTATTTAACTATTCATCAATTTACTATTTCGACATCCTTCCAAAACGGGTTGCAGCAAAAAACTCTATGTAATTTTCTCTTCCTTGTGGTATATTTTATTTTCCAAAATACCACAATTTTGAAACCCCTATCGGGCTCTTGACACCTTCCAAGGGTGAATAATAATCTAATTTATTTTCTGATGTGGAGGATCCACTTTAGTGGCAGCCACAGAGCATACAATAAATAGATATATATATACACCCAAGTCAAGCTCCGATACCAGTTGTTGAGAAAATCGGACCAGATAGAGCAAGAACACAACTAATAATTTGAGAAAATAAAGATAAAGAAAAGTAGAATAATAGAACACACAGATTTTACGTGGAAAACCCCTAAACAAATTTGGGTAAAAATCACGGGAAATGATAGAAGAATTTCACTATGAGAAAATAATAGGAGTTAAAACCTCTCTATTTATAAAGGAGAAACACTGAAAACTCTCTTTTTATAATAGGAGAAAATAATCACCCAACTTTCTAATATTTTTCTCTACGTCTCTCTATATATTTTTTCCTCTGGAATGGGATACATTTTCTTCTTATTTCCCCTGCCTATTTATAGGAGGGGATTACGCATAAAAACGCGTAATACAGCTGCAATCCACCTGAAGAGCAACAAAAAAAACCGAAAAGAAGGAAGAAAATTTTCTTCCTTGGTCAACAATTTCAGCTACACCTGATGCTTGTACTTATACAGTGCTTATTAAGGGGACTTGCTAGTGATGGGAGATTGGGTGATTCTGATAAGTATATTTTGGAAATGATGGCAAAGGGTATGCGGCCAAATGCAGGTACTTACGCAGCGGTGTTCGAGGCGTATGCAAAGGCGGAGAAGGTGGAGGAGGCTAAGCTTCTTTTGCAGCAGATGAAAGGAGAAGGATTTGAGCCTGATGAGAAGGCTGTTCATGAGGTTTTGCATAATAAAGGAGGTCAGGTATTTAGGACAGTTCTTAGCATTTTCTTTGACAAGTAGTTGTTGCTTTGTCACTAATAATTCTTGGTTTTAGGTATGGAAAATGTAATGAACCTGTGGATTATGTACATTTAATTTCTTTTTGGGTGTTTGATATGTTTAGATTAACCTTGTCTTGTCATAGTTGGTGAACTTTCAAGCTTTTTGATGGTCACCTAGCCAGTGTTATTGATGTCTGAGTTCGAAGTTGTAGTATGTAATTGGCATTGCAAAGATTTTTTTTTTCCTGTTAATCACTACTTAACCACATGGTAAATCTTAATCTGCATACAAAAAGCTTCAGGTTGATTTTTTTTTTATATGGATTGATTTTAAGGATTTGATTTAATTTGAATGAAAGAATTACAAATTTTTTGTTTTATAATCTAAAAATAAAGAATTTCAGATATTTTTACAATAATAAAAGTTTTATGGTAAGTTGTTTAGAACTTTTTTTTTTGTAAGATTTGTCAAATTTGACGAAATTTAATCAAGCTATAATGAATTATTGAATTAAAAAAGACCTAATTACCAAAAAATATTCAAACATTTTGACTTTTTACAATTATATCATGAACTCTTAATAATTACATAGCAAATGATAATCTATCAATATTTTTTCAAAAACATTCTGCGGTCACTTTTCGTTTAAAAATTATCAGTGTAACTTATTTTCAACTGAAAAATATCACTCTAATTTGTCAGAATAATCTATAAATATGTGGATTGAATTCATCCTCTCTAAAATAAAAATCTTTATTAAAATAACATCAATTGAATCAACATGCAATGAAAAACATTACAATAAAATATAAATTGTTGAGATACGAGTATAATTTCAAAACTATTTTTTTAACTAAAAATTGAATTGTTATTTTTAACTAAAAATAAAAAAAAATCACAATCACAATACACAAATAAATTCATAAGTAAGTTGGCTAAATTTGATAGAACTCCTAAGGCTAAAATGGATACTTTGGCAAAAACGGTGTGTTCTGATGTGGACTAAATGGAACGGTGCGTTTTGACGTAGGATAGGTGAGATGGTTGCCACGTCAGCTATGACGTTTTTCAAATTGAATATGGCTAAATTTGATAGAACTTGAAAAGATGCTGTATCAGATTGATAGAATTTAAAGTTTAGGTTAAAATGAATAATTTGATATAAGTTCTTCCTAAATAAAGTCTATATGCCAAAAAATAATTATTTCGAACTTGATGGTTTGTTGATGTGAGGGCACATAAACGTAAGGATAACGGCAGAAAGCATAGGAATCTGCTATTATTTCTTTCATAACAAGATTACAACGGCCTTGAAGGCGCACACACAAACTAGGAAAAAGGAAACAACAGCAACACTACCACTTTGGAACATGTGTGTAGAGTCTAAGGACTCCACTTTATTTATTTAGTTCGTACATTATAACAACAATAAAAACATGATTGAGGGAAGAATCTTAAAGGACTCTCCTTTATTTAGGTAGCACATTAGTAGCTCAATCATGCATTTCTAAGAAGATATTGATCGATTTCAGCAAGCGTCTTATGCGCAAGTTTTGCAAAAGTATGTTCATATTCAAGATTAACGTCCCGCTTCGGAGGGAGATCACGGTTCCAGCTCCACTTTACGAGATCATCATCCGTATTTACTGTTATTACAGCTTTAAATGAATTGAAGCCATCGTCTGGGTTGACGAGATCCCCAGAAGTAACCTTGTAAGCATATTGTGATTCAGAATCTTCGGTCTTAGTTTTGATCTCTGTCGATTTTTTGATAGGAAGTGCTGCAAGAACACCACATAGCAATATCTGTTAATAACACGTCATATGCAGAAGCTCATATCTATTACAAGTTAATTAATTAGATTAAGACTCGCTACCGTCCTGGAGATACACTCCAACACCTGAAACTTGCATTACTGTTAAGCTAGTTACATGATGCTGTATCTATTGCATACCTGCTTCGCCATATGTGATGTTTCGGACAGAAGACTCTGGGACAACAATGATGTTTTGATATATTTCAGGCGCGGCAGCCATGAAAGTTGCAGATTTAGAAATGGCCTCAAAATAGCTCTTACGGTTTGCACTGCGCTTATATCTCACTTCACCATCGTATGAACTTACTTTTTCCATGAGGAAATCGAGAAAAACAAAGAAGATATGAAGGAAAAGTCACTCGAATGCTATGCACCTAAAGCTAACAAATAATGCTATATATAATGTCAGAAAATACTCCACTCGGACCTACGAGTTGACTACTCATTAAAATAAAAAAAAAAAAAAAAACAAGAAAAGGGTTAGATTCCCCATTTCCATTTTTTAATCGAATCGATATGAAGATTAAAAAAAAAATTACCACTGAGCTTGTGGCCCAGCGGCACAAAGTGCTGTCTTGGGTTTTCTGAAGTCAGGAGTTCGACCCTGACTGGAAGCAAGTCTTGGTGATACTCCCAGGAAGCTGTGGGTACAGGTTTACAGGCCCGTAGTGGATCCCAAGAGGGCTCGCGATGGGAGAGGGCAGTGGATTAATCTGGTAAACCGTTTAACGAGGAGTGTGATACCACTGTTAAGCGTATCACCACCTATAAAAAAAAAGATAAAAAAATTTCCCTTAAACGGATATTATAAACTCTTAAAATTATATTCAAAAGAACATATAATCCAATTAACAAAACTAATTTATTAATTTGATTATTCAAATAAAATTATTATACACATTTAAAATAAATTTATTCATTTTCAGAATATTTTTGGAACTAAAATTATTACATAACAGTTATTAATTAATATAAAAATCGTGTTTATCAAAACATAAATAAACTGAAGAAATAATATTTTTTTGATTTTTAAAACTATTGAATTTTTTTTAAAAAAGTTTGCTTTTGCGCCTTCGCTGAGAGAGGGATTTCAGCTAGGCACCGGCTCTCTCGCGGTAGATTAGTGAGTTCAAAGGGTTTGGGAAAGCATTATTGGCAACACCTATAAAAAAAATGTTTCGCAAAAAAAATGTTTGCTTTTGCGAGAATATATATATATGTGTGTGTGTGTGTACGGGTAACCCTATTTTCACAACCAAATATACTATAACCACAATTAATTAATTAGATTATTATTAAAGAGACTATATTACCCTCTAATGAATGTTGACTTTATTTTTATTAATTTATTATATATAGGTAAATGATTTTCCTTATCTATATAAATAACTAAATTATAAGGAAATTTTGTTTGCCACTTAGGATTCTAGGATGATGTAGCATGTGTTTATTTTATTTTATTTTTTGTATTAAACATTTTTGTCATTAAATTTGCAAGTATTATTAATTGTTACTTTTTAATAGTTATAGAATTTGAAAGGTTTTGTATTTATTATTTGTTAATAACATTGTAAATATTTAATTAATTTTGTCTTTTGGTATTCATAACCTTTTAGAATTTATTATTATTGTCACGGCCTAGTTTCTAGATTAGGGGATAAACAATAATCATATCATGACAATTGCACCATAATTGTGTGTAATGCATTGTATAATATTGATTGGTAGAGTATATTTTAAAGAGCTTCTAGGTTTATGGAAGTTTGGGGTAGTAAGGACCTAGTTGTAAGAAAAGTTAAGGGAGCTATTTGTAAAAGAAGTATGGGAGTTGGATTAGATGGTTAGTAGAAATAAGTATGAGGAGTAGTGTAGGGAAAGTAAATCTAG
>CANYLF011600086.1:0-18157 GCA_948193215.1 Bocquillonia castaneifolia | reverse complement strand
TTTTTTTTTAATTTTATACTTCTTTCTTGTATTTTTTATAGAGTCATCTTTAGATAACAATGTACTGATGATTATATTAATTTAATTTTTGTTCGTAGACTAATGGGATAAGTCTTAAGTCTTGAATTTAGGGGAGGCGACTCTCATAAAAAATGTACAGGTCATATAAAATTGAAAGAGGGTACACGGGGTTCTCCGGGAGCGGGAGAGCGACTGCCCCCCTTGCTCCCCCTTCCCCTCCACCCCTAGTTTACACATGAATAGGTACAAACAATAGGGGTTGAGCCTTCTGTAAAGTGATAATAAATCTATCTTCCATGTCAATGTTCTCAGGCGTAACACCATCTTTGAGCTTCCAATCAAATGAGTGAATAAGTGATCCTAACTGTAAATGCAACATTCTTAATGGCAATAGGCTTCCGTTTGGAATCCTTCTTTCGTGGTGCCTGATTTTTATCCCATCAATTTGGATACCCCACAAGCTTAAAACAATTATCTTTGAGATGTCCAGCTCGGTTGCAATGAGTACAGTGTTTTTCAGTATCGATAGTAGCCTTTGGTCTATTTCGAGACACCATTGTTATTGCTTCAGAGATCTCTTTATCCTCCTTTAACGTCATTTGGCGTACCGCCTCTCTCCGAATTTGTGCATAACATTCTTCCAAATCTAGGACTGGTTCTTTACGCAAGATCTCTCCATGAACCTGTTCAAATATTCCGTCTATACTAGTAAGGAAAATATGCACCCTTAGTCATTCAACCGACTTTTAGTGTGCAACAACATCATCAGAATCTTTCATAACAACTTTATCCCGCTGGTCCAACTCCTGGAAAATTTTAGTTAATGCCCCATAATATTCTGTAAGAGACTTCCCACCTTGTTTGGTGGAGAAAACCTTTTGATTCAAGGTGAAAACCCTCAACTCATCACCTCCATCATAGAATGCCTTTGATAAACTACTCCAAATGTCACGAGCAGCATGAACCTGTTCAGTGGCCAAAGAAGGTGCCGGAAGATCGGACACAATGGTCGCAGCAGCTGCAGGAGGAACAGAACCAACAGCAGACATAAGAAGTGAAGCGGGATTACCTAAGGAAGTAGCCATATCAGGCGCAGTCAGAGCAGGCACCAAATCATCATTACTCCTCATATACTGTAATCGCCCAAGAGTTTGTAATGACAGTACATCAATAGGTGAGTCATGAAAAACTTCAATATTAGCAGGGATTTGTGCCCCAAAGTGACGAATCAACCGTGAAATGAGGATGGGGAATACAAAAGTCTGCTTATTAGCATGCCCAACTTGCTTAATTGTATGGATCATTGTGGAAGAAAGAGATAAATCTTTGCTACCCTCCCAACGTTCGTGAAGTTAATGCAGAATGTACAAATCACCCAACCGAATTTCATTGTGGCGACTTGTTGATCTTGGAATGAAATTGAATGACAACAATTGCACAATTAGGCGCTCATGAGCATGCAATTGATTAGTTAACATCTTTGACCCACAATTCCTCATCACATTGCATTCTTCCATATCTTCCTCCATATCCCAAGATTTGTTATTAATAATCACATTGCCTTTATATTGAAAATGGTCACCACGATTAAGAACTGCAATGAAAGTAGCCAAACTAATATCATTAATCACAATAGGAGTCCCATGAACCCAACTCCTCAATTCCTTAAAATTATTGGTAGCTCTGTCATCAATGTTGGCATAAAATTCTTTAACCAACTCCGGATATTAGTCACTGGTCACACTCACCCACAATTTGCCAACCAAAGAGGGAAAAGATGTCACGGAGGTTGTATTTATTCTCAAGATCGGGTGCCACCTCTTTTCTACAACCATGCTACAATTGTGATGTTCATTATACCACATATTCCCCTCCGGCTTCTTAAATCGAACTCGATCAAATCGGCTTCTTGTGCGGAACATGGTGCCTACAAAATAGTAACTACGAAAGCCAAAAAGAAAGCACAAGTTCTCCACACAACAAAGCATAAATAACCATTATAAAATGAGTTCATGATAACCAAATAGCATAAATAGGCATGAACAAAACATAAAGCACAAAACTAGTTCAACCTAGTAACATAATAAGCCTATTATCATCACCAATGACTCTCCAAATCCAAAATAAATGCACACGAAACTAGTGCATGCAAAACAGCCCCATTAACATATAAATTATGAAAATTAAAACATCAAAATGATAATGGGAAATCAAGGTAATGAAGTGGTGTAGGAAACTTGCCGTTAGGGTGATAATTGATTCAAAACACAAACCAACAAAGGCAATATGCAATAAACACCAAAACAGCCCCAAGCTTGCTATATGCTTAACTAAAACATGAGTTAAGCATTCTATCAATCACCTAGAGTGCATATATGCATAGATTATGTGTCTAGCAAAATTAGAAATGTCAATCCCACCAAAAATCACTTCCTAAGCACAAACAATTACTCAACATAAAAAATGCACAATCTCAAATCACAATTTCATCAATTAATGAGCAAAATCATAAGAACAAAATAACCAAAAGAACATGAAACTATGAACTAAACAAAGAAACATAAACATAAACATCCATTTACAAAAAAAAAAAAGAACTAAAAACAAAATCCTACACTACAAGGATAAGAATTAATTAAAGAAAGTTGCTAATTAATGAAAATTGATTGGAGACTTGCCTTAATCTTCCACCAAAGCAAATATAACTTGGAAAAGCAATTTAAAAGATGAAAAGAAACTCACATCCAAGCTTAAAGCATCCAAACTAGGTGGAAAATCCAAGTAAAGAAGTAGAAATTAATGGGGAATGATTTAAAGCTTACAAGGAGAAGTGAGGGAAACACAAAATAAAAGAAAAGAGGGGGAGGGGGCTGGTGTCGTGGGAAATAATTGAGGCAAGGGGGGGCTGATCAGACCAGTTGGGTTGAACCGGTTCGGTTCGAGCTAGCCGGTCCAACACGGACGATTTACAGGCAAATTATTTTTTTAAAAAAATTAAAAAACAATTAACACCAAACATTTATACATAAAAATTAAACAAATTAAACACTAAAACATGGAAAAACAACGAGATAGAGTGAATTAAACAAGAAAAACTAACAACAAACTAAAAATTAAAACAACTAAATAACCCAAAACCTAAAAATTCAAAATTAACTATCCCCTCATGCTTAACTAAAAAGTCTATTCTAAACATCAAAAGCTTGATAACAAAATTGGGGAACCAAGAAAATTAAAAATAAACCAAAACAAAACAAAACAACTAAAAACACAAAGAACCTAAAATCACTAAAGATAAAAGCCAAAGAATATGATGAAGATGATTTGGCTTGGTAGAAAATGGATAGGGGATGAAGAATGACTAATTAGAGTCAGAGGAATCCGTTTCCAATTCAATAAAACACCCAGAATTAGTAGAATAGTGACGTGCTTGTCCAAACTCAACCGAATTGCTTGCACGCCTCAAATTCTTTGACCTTTTAAGCTTCTTGCGACCAATGTGCATGCTAGTTACATCATCACTCTCCTCTTGAGGTTGCGGACGCTTGTTGAATGCATAAACTCTAGCCCTTGTGTTCTTGAAACGCTGATTCTCCATCTCTTCCTTTTGTTCATGAGTCACCCCCCAAATATCCTTCATCTTATCAACCATAGCCAAGGATTTCCTCGCTTGCTTCAATTGATCTTCCTCATTGCGGTTTGGATTAATAAGAGGGAATGAAGATGGTTTGGATTAATAAGAGGGAATGAAGATGGATGAGAAAAAGTTTTGTCCATGAAAAAATTAAAGGTCTTGCCATCGTAGGAGGAAGTTCTGCTAGGGTCACTCTCGGTAAAGCTAGTATCCCAATCATTATGGAAATTCTCCAAATCAACAAGGGGATTAGAGATGAAAGGTGAAGAAAATTCCTTACCTAAACCTTTAACCATGAGCTTCTTATGAGGCACCCTAGGCAATGGAGTTTGCCCTCTAGGTTTCCTAACAAATTTTTGAAGTTCCCTTTTAGTATTCTCAAGGTGTGCTTGCATTCTTTCATGTCGCTTTAATTCCACAATCTTTTCCAAGCTTAAAAACTCTTCATGCGGCTCATGGAAAGTGTGATCCCATGCTCTAATGGCAGTCCTTTGCGCTAAAGTTTTGGCATAGGGAAGAATTGGAGGTTAATGGGGTGGAATAGGCATTGGTCTTCCATGTGGGTATGGAGAATGCAAAGTTCTAGGCATGGAGGAAGAAGAAACCTTTCTAACCATGATGACAAAGAAAAATAAAGAAAATAGTGGGCAGGAATTTTTTTTTATGTAGAATGAAAAATATAGCTCTCTAATGCTCTATTTATAGGCATCAAACCCCAAATCCTAAAACTCTAGGAAAACATAATCCAAGTATGGCAAGGAAAAGCTTAACTTATCAAATAAGTAAAACAATTAATCACAAAAGCAACTCCTTGTATCACTAGGAAAACAACTAAACACAAATCCATATAGAGCTAGGAACTTCCCTTTTATCGTAGCTTTTTCCCAAAATTCCTAGAATATCCTTATGTCCTTAGAATTCCCTACAAACACAAAATAAAAACACACAATATTAAAAAAATATTATGGCAAAAATAAAAAAAATTCAAAATATTTTTTTTTTGAAAATTGAAATGAAAATAACAAGAACAACAATGAAATACTTAACTAGCATAACACTACAAAATTAAAGAAATTCAAAATGCAACAAAATAAATAAAAGACATGGAAAGTAAAAGTGTGGGTTATCCTCCCCATTAGGGCTTTGTTTAACGTCTAGAGCTAGATGTAGTGATGCTTCAATTGCTTGGAAAGAAGGTTGGGGCGGCGTAGTATGTTTTCAACTATTGTCCATTTACTATAAATGGGCGTTGTTCATTACCAATGATCTCAATAGCACCATTTTCAAACACCTTTGTGACTTTGAAAGGCCCGGACCACCTAGAACGCAATTTCCATGGAAAGAGCTTGCACCTTGAGTTAAAGAGCAAAACTTGTTGCCTAACCTGAAAGTCTTTCCTGATCACATTCTTATCATGCCATGCCTTAGTTCTCTCTTTGTAAAGGCGAGCACTATCATAAGATCCACGGTGAATTTCATCCAACTTAACCAAATCAAACAACCTCCTTTCACTCGCTGTTTTCAAGTCAAAGTTCAACTTCTTGATCGCCCAAAATGCACGATGCTCCAACTCAATGGGCAAATGACATGCTTTGCCATAGACAAGATGAAAAGGAGACATACCAATGGGTGTTTGCAGAAAAAGAGATTTTACCTCAGAGCTTGAGTCATGACTAACAATTACAGCACTATGTGTTCAGCTGCGGGGCTGAAGTGGTAGTCACCACCCAAACCGGCAACGGGAATGTCTTACAAGGTGTACACCCCGATTCCTCTTTAGAATACGAAAGGTGCATTGACCCCAGAGATTCATGGATCCGACTTATCAATTACTAGCGTGTGATTCTTTACCCAATACTCTTAGTATTATACCAACCTTCATTCGTTCTAACAAAGCAATAAAATACATATAACAATTATGACCTACCTTTTACAAACAAACATAGAAGAGTGAGTTTCTAATAACAAACAAGAGTTAATTTTAATAATTACCAACCATTATTAGGGTCAATTTACATGCATAAGTGATAATAAACACGTAACACACCAATACATCAACACAACCTAGGGTCTCTACCATTTTAGGCCTAAAATGATTACCGAATTAGCATTAATATCCAATTCCATACAATAACACATCTAAATGATTACCAAAGAAGGTTCAGAAGCTTACCTCAAAGCTGCATTCCACGTGAAAACTACTATACATAAGCAATCCTAGCAAAACAACACAAAAGGAATAACAACAGAGACCAACGCCACTCAGAAGACTGGCGTTTGGGCCCAATGCCACTTACCCATAGGCGTTTGGGCCCAACGCCACTCCTGCTTGTGGCATTGGTGACCACGCAGTAAACAGAGAACACGATTTGATAGAAAATGAGGTTTACGGGTTTACCAAGCCCGAAAATACAAGCATACAGAAATAAAAACACATAAATAATCAGCAAAACATGTCATAATGCATGAAACATGGCAAAATAACCTAAAACTAATCATGGCATGCATTAAAATACAAAAAGATGCAAACTTTCACACCAAATATCAAAAGATTCAATCTTTAAGCATAAAACGTGCAAAAGATGCAAACCTTATTCATAAAACAATAAAACAATATGATTTCACATGTTAATATGCAAAGAAACAAACTTTATTTATTAAAACATGCAAGGAAAACAACTTTACACAAAAAGATGCAACCTTTATGCATTAAATCTCAAAAAACATGACTTTTATGCAAAAGAAATGATTTTTATGTGATAAAACATGAAAAGAAAGATTTTTATGTATGGAAAACATGTTAGTAACACCAAACATATCAGATCTGATCATAAAGACATATAAACATGCAAAAGAAATAATTTTTAACATTTAATGATGCATGAACATGGCATTTAATGGCATTTGATCAAAAGAAACATGCAAAAACATCATTTAAACTTGTAAGATAAAAGAATACAGCAATAAAACAAGCAAAACAATGCATTCATGATATGTAAATCATGGAAACAATGAAAATACAAAGAAAAATAAAGAAATAAGGTGACTTACCTTTCAAGTAACCACTTAGAAGCGCTTGATAACCCTCAGATCTGGTTTGAGTGACTTTTTAATTGCTCTTTAATGATTAGAGATTGCTGGAATGTTGCTTTAATGGATTAGAAACTTCAAAACCACCTCTTGAATGCAAAAGATGCTAACTTTAAGAGTTTTTATGTTTGTAATGTGAAAAACCAATATAAGGTAAAGTGTTTTAGCTATGAATGAGTTTTAGAGCATTAACAAACTAAACTGAACCACAAAATTCGTATGCAATGTCTGCCTCCTCATGAAACCTAGTTTTAAGAGCCAATTTATACCCGATTTAGCTTAAAACCTAAGCTAGGGTTACCATAATCAGTTTCCTAATGAAAAATAATGACTTGAGCTTAAAGCAAAGGACATTTTGGTAAAAAATGAACCTACAGGGCCTAGGGACGCGTGTACAACTTGTACGGGGCATTCTGGGCTGAAATAGCCCGAAAATGGACTTTCTACAACTGAAAATGAGTGACTGGCGTTGGAGGCCTAACGCTAGTCTTCCTCATGGCGTTAAGCCCAATGCCAGTCACATGAGTGGCGTTAGGCCCAACTCCACTTGGAAGAGTGGCGTTGGGCCCAATTCCACTCTTCAGAGTGGCGTTGGGACCTTTTGGGTCTCTAAACGTCTGATTTTTTAAAAACTTAAAACTGTGAAAATGTACAGAATCGCCTCAATTAACTAGTAAAATTTCAAGTCATTCAGACATTCATAGAAAAAGTTATGATGAAAACCGTCTGAAAAATGCACTATTTATGCTTGAAACAAGCCTTTTGGGAAAAAAACATGTTATGCAAGCTTTGAAAACACTCAAATTGAAGTAATGCAATCTCTAAAAGCAAATGTCAACTTACTTCATGCTATTTAAAACATGAACGATCATCACTGGGCCTCCGAACCGCTTCCGTATTCCTGCGTCAAAAATTAGGTGTTAACAGTTTTTCCCCGCTTTGTCGGAGGTTTGTAGTATTATCCAATAATATGGAAAATGACAACAAAGCCAAAACATATAATTTTGAACTGAATTACGTACCTCAACTTCTGTGTGTGAAGCTTAACCTCGGACCTCGACTGCCTTGGCTTAACTCCACGGGGATTTACTTGACTAGACTCTTAGGATTTTGGATCTTGATCTCGGACCTCAGCTGTCTCGACCAACTCCATGGGGAAATATGAAATTCAAGAATACTATTCGTATTAAGAATTGGAATGCTATCCAAGTGCAAGAATACTATCTTGGCGAGTAATTTGGAATACTATCCGGATGCAAGAATACTTTATTGGCATGGAAGTTGGAATACTATCCAGATGCAGGAATACTATCCTGGCTTGGGAGTTGGAATACTATCCAGATGCAGAAATACCATCCTGGCTTGGGAATTGGAATACTATCCTGGTTACTCCACTAAGGAATGTTTGTTTACTGAGACTCGGATTCCAGAATATTCTTCTCTAGGAAAATGAAATGCTTTATCTTTCATGGACTGCCACTGGGGATATTTCTACCACTGGAACAACTCCATAGGGGAGATTTTGGTTATCAGAAATATCTGACTTGGTTATCAACCGAACATTTATTATTTGAATAACTCCACTGGGGAATACAAACTTATTGAGATAGCTCCATTGGGGAAAATCTTTAATTCTGAAGAATTCAGAAGAAAACTTCCTCAAGATGTTGCTGGCACCATTCCACTGGGGAAATTCATCCTTTTAGACATCAAATTACCACTTGTATGCCTAAACTTACTCCAAATATCTTATGGATTTGAAATAAGAAAAGAGATCTCTGAAAGAGAATTTTTTGTAATGTCTGTCATTTCTTCTGTAATCCTCTATCATTCTGACTATAATCGACTGCCATTCTTACTAATCCTCTAAAATTTGCCCCCAATTGGACTTAAATTAGCCTCATTTGGCCTTAATTTTGATTTTGGACTTATTTGCAACCAAATTTCTGTCCTTATTTGAAAATTTTCTTCAGGGACCAAAATGATAATTTGCCAAATTGGCATTATAAGTGGCGGGTTGCACCTTTTTTGGCAAAGTGATTCAAATTTTTACCCAAAACTTCAATTCCTTCTCATTTCTTCATTTCTTAACCAAATCTCTTCAAACAAAAAGCAAAATGGCCGATAATCCGGACTTAGAACCCACATGGAACCCGATTAGCCTCTTCCGGGTTAGATAGAAGGTGTTAAGAGCTGATGTAGGTGGAATTCAGAGAGGAGGAAGGATTTCTCCATTATCAAATGCTAGATTCAACCTCTATATCTTGATTGGAGACCGGGTAAGTGTCCAAACACTTCAATTTGATTGTATATTGACTGGGTATTGTGAATTTTATCAAAAATCTGCAAAATAAACCTGAATTGGCTGCCAACTGGACTGCCCTGGGCTTAACGCCACTACCACAAGTGGCGTTGCCGGTAATGCCCGTCGTATGACCAGCGTTGGTGGCAACGTCATTGTTGGGACTGGCGTTGAGCCCAGTCCTAGTCCCGGCAGTGACTTTGAACTCCGAACAGGCTTTCGATGCATAATGTGATGATTTAGCATGTAAAAATAGACTGATATATACAACTTATGAATGATTTAGACATGATTTACTCATTTTATGGACAAATTATGAAACAATTAGCAACGAACATAAATGAGGTTTATGAATATAAATGATTAAACATAATTATGCATGTATGAATGTTCTATTGGCTTCCATAGTTAAAAATAAAGAATGCATGGAAGAAATTAGATAACTGAATTAGGAGATATACCTGTTATTTATCGCACAGGGGGATAAGACTACCTTTACCTATAATGGAAATTTCTCCAAGGTCCAAGTAGTTTGGCCCTCTTCTTTCCATGTTTCCTAATAATGTAGATGAGCATGTGAGCTCTCGATGTGATCGCCGTTCCATGCAGGCATTGATGGAGCGATGGTTTAACACTACCCACACATTTTAGTTGCCGTGTGGGGAGTATACTTTGTCTCCAGCTTCTTTTTCTGCCATTACAGGATTGGCTTGTGCTGGTGAACGGATCTTCTGGGATGGAGGGATATACTCTGTTCATCATGATGTTCAAAACAAGTATATTTTTTGGATGTTAGGCATGGTTCCTGGGCGGAAGAGCTCTAAGAAGCTCTATATTGATGCATTAGCCAGACACCTTTCGAGCTATAGGCCAGAGTTTGACTGAAGGTTTGATCAGATGGCCCGCGTCTTCTCTCTTTATCTGCTGGGTAGCATTATCTTCTGTAATACAAACTCTACCATCGGCTTGCACTTCATCCCCATTCTCAGAGATTTCGATCAGATGAGAGGGTGTGACTAGGGCTCCCCCGCTTTGGCCTATCTGTACCTTTGCATGGATATGGTTTCTTGTGGTGCTACGAAGTTCTGTGGCTTCTAGCATACCACTCATGTGAGTTACTTTGACTCTTGTTTCCTTTGATTGCTTTAGTTACTTTATACTCCTCTGACTCTTCTTTTGCAAGTTTGGGCTATTGAGTTGGGCTTGATTTGCCAGTTCTTCCCACTAGAGCATCGATATACGTTCCATGTCCTTAGACGTTGGGGTTTACAATGATTGTGCATTCATGCCGCTAACGTCAATGGTCCTCACGTGTACCTTAACTCGCTGACTGCTTCTAGGGTAAAACAAATGAAAGCAAATTTATTAGCTCAAAACAATTGACATGAGTTCAAAATGCTTACCTTGACTCTTTCTCTTTCAGCTTGATAAGGGATGGATGGGCCAAATGGAGGGATTGCCACCCTATGTCATTGTGTCCTTGCTTAAGGATGACTTGAGGATTCTTCTAGAGGGGCCAAGACTTAGGATATGGTTCCTAGGAAAGAGGACTCGATGCCAATATATGACCGGCTTTCGCAGAAGGCCTCGTGATCCTTCTATTGATATGTTCTGGGGACATGATCTGATGAACAACATCTTGGCTGATGCTCTAGATGGATTTAAGTGTACATCTTTTCTTTCTCACTCAAAGGATTACGCTTATTTCTTGCGTTTGAGGTGCCTCCTCACTTTACCTTTGTCACCTAGGATTCATGCTAAGGTAAAATGCTATCTTTCTTTACTTTTTTTGATAACTGTACGTCTTGCTTGCATGACTCATAATCACTCTTTTCCAGATATCCGTGGGTGTCGTGACCTTCTCCAGCTCTGATGAGAATGATAGAAATTCTGGAGGTTTAGATGATGGTGATGATTATGCCCCCAGTCCTGTGCCAGTTGTTACCCCTGGGCCAAGTAGAAGGACCCGTGCTTCCACTAGAGGAGCTATGCCGAGTTCGGAGGCTTCCAAACCTCGTTCATCCCACTATGCATCTAGCAGTTAAGGAGACATAGTGCCAGGCCATATCACGGAGTATCCCAGGCTATCCGTTCATCATAGGACCGTTGTTGGTCTAGTTGAGCATACTTTCCGTTCTGCAACTGATCTTTCCATTTTTTACACAGATGGATGTACTCAAGTAAGTTATCTCGACACCCTTTCATTTTATATCTGTATCTACATCTGGATTCTAACTCTCATTCACCCAGGTTCCTATCGATGAGGTTTCATGACTATTATCATACTTTTAGGCCAGCAAGGCCCATCTAGTAGAGACTTGAGATACATGGAGGCAGGCCCATAGCTTTTCTTGTAGGATGGTTGCTGAGTTGAAGGCTCAGCTTGCAACATTGGATATTCCAGCTGAAGGAGCTGGTGGAGTCTAGATTGGTGAACAACATGCCGGCGGTGAGACTGAGAGTCAGCCAGCAGGTGGTGATGAGGAGGACTCTGAGGAGTCAGAGGAGGAGGAGGACTCTGAGGAGTCGGAGGAGGAGGAGGACGAGTAGATGTCCTTGTTTATGTATTTGAACTTATTCTACTTCTTGAACCTTGATATGTACCTGTATTTCACACATTTGGTACAAATATGCGGATGTATGCATGTTTGTTAGACATTATGGATGCATGTTTCTTATATCACTATTAGTGAATGCATGTAAATTTTCTAGCTAATACATATTTATGTATGCGATTTTGTAAATTTACATATGCATGTATGCTTTTTCTTATGATTTCTATGTATGTATGAATGAGATGTTGTGCAAGGAATCCTCCTAGAACTCCAAAAATCTGCGTTAATCATTGAATCACCAAGAGGAGTCAGGCTAGGGCCCGATGCCACTCATGGGAGTGGCATTTGCCATCAACGCCACTAAGGGATAGGCGTTGAGTGGTAACACCACTATTTTGACTGGCATTGGTCCACAATGCCACTCCTTCATCCTTGGGCTTTTCTCCTCAATTTTTCACTTTATTTTAACTCATTTTTGAACCAGGACTTCCCCAGACTTCTTGGGTTAGGGCAACTTTGAATCATTAGAAAAAACCAAACAGACTCTTTAGAAGTTCTTCTAAATCACAAAGATGTTCCAGAAGTCTACAAACACTCTTAGAAAACATCTAGGAAGCATGGAAACAGAAACCTGGAATTCCTTAGACCAATACCACCTTGCATAGTTCAGAGCTTTCCTGAATTTCCCATTTAACATCAAACTCCTACATGCAGCTTCAGAATGCTAGAGTACAAAAAATCATGTCTTTCGCTTCAACGGAGTTGAATTATGCCCCCTTTTTGAAGAATTCAAAGGTATTCTCAACAAGTTGCACCATTTTAATGCTTCCATAGCATTGCCCTCTGCTTATAATCAAACACCAGAATCTCTAGTTGGTTTCTTTGGAATAACCCTAGGCCAGATACTTCCATGTATTGAGCATCAATCTCTCCTGACTCAACCTCTGTTGGAATTGGGGAGCTCTAAGCTAAAGAATAGCAGGTCTTGGCAAAGGATAACTAGCTTCTGCCTTTATGCACAATTCTTACTAGTTTCTACTGAAGGCAGAGGTAACTTTCAGTTTTCTCATGTTCTAGAACAGGTTGAAAGTGGTCATGACCCCTTCCCCATCATCTTGGCTAAAACCATTGTCGGCTTGGACTCTATCAAACATACTCAACGCCTTCGAGGTAGCCCTTTATTTCTCCATGTATGCATCCCTTATCTTACTTTCGTGTTCTCTTCTATTGACCTTGACTGATTTATTATGACACTTCTTTAACCAGATTTGGTTGAAGGAAAAGCTAGGCATACTGATGCCCCCAGCGAACCTTACAACTTACAGGCCTCGACAGTTTCAATCTAGAGGACATGTGCTATCCAAGACTGAACGTGCTGCATTAGAGATTTCTGGTGGTTGGACCAACTTTCTCCTATCTAGGAATGAGGAGTTGATCAACTGGCATTGTTCATGGTGGAGATTGAGCTTTGTCACCACCTCTGTGATAGACAACTGTGTGTAAATCACTAGCTTCGGATCTGTCACCTTTTATACCCCATCTAAAGTCTTAAGGCAGTATGGCATGGCTCAAAGAATATTACATTTACTCCATTCTTCTTGAGGGAGATCCATTCTCGCTGGGCTAGTAGATCTTTTGCAAGGAATCTGAGCTTCACCCAAGGACCGACTACTGACGATGAATACAAGGCTTGGGTTGATCTGGTAAGTGCTACTGTTGACCCTATTAATATCATTGCAAACGTGGATCTCATGGCATGGCTTTATTTTTCAGCTAAGCTATTTGATGATGAAAGCAGAAGCGTTGAGTTGTATGGTACGGGCAATAGAAATAATGCAAAAAGAGCAAGAGAGGATGCAAGGAAGGAAATAAATGCAAGCTTTGATAACATCAAGTGGCTAAAGAAACACAAGAAGAATTAGGTCTCATAACCCTTTCATTTATTCATGCAATGTTTTAGCTTTTTAGTTATGCAGACATAGAATCAAGTACTATAAGAAAGTTTGACACTTTTCTTTTTGCAAGGGGTTCATTTTATTAATATTAGCACAATAAGCGTACTTTAGCTTTTACACTTAATATTACTACTTCCTTACTTTCTTCTCTCATTGTCTTAATTTTTGCCTAGACTGCCTCTTTGTGAGGTTTTCACCCTAGCAAGCCTTTTGCCCTAACTTTTGCCTAGAATGCCTTTTTGCAAGGTTTTCACTCTAGCGGGCTCCCTTACTTTGCATGAGCCGCCCAAATGGGTTTTCAACTCATCGGGATTTATTATTTTCACACATTTTTCTAAAGCTAGTATTTCTTAAGACAATCCATGTTTATGGGTTGCTCGAACTTGTTCCTTTCTAGATCTGAAATCTTCACAGCTCCCTTAGACATGATCTTCTTGACCAGATACGGACCTTCCCAATTGGGCTTGAACTTCCCTCGAGGATCAAATGTAATAGGCCTGGCCTACTTCAACACATAATCTCCTTCTTTGATTGGCCTGACTCTAATTCCCTTATTGAAAGCCCTTGCTATTCTTTGCTGATACACTTACGTATGATGGAGAGCTTTCTTCCTTCTTTCCTCTAAAGACAACAGCTACTTGTATCTTGCGTCAGCCCATTGTGCTTCAGGAATTTAAGCTTTTAGTGCCACTCTCAATGATTGAACCTAAGACTTAATTGTCATTACCGCTTCACCTCCAAACACCAATGAATACTGTGTTTCCCCTATTGCACTTCGTATGGTTGTGTTGTAACCCATGACTGCAAAAGGTAGTTTATCTGCTCAATCCTTGTAGGTCTTCACCGTTTTGGCCAAGATCTTCTTAATAGTCTTGTTAGCTGCTTCAATTGCTCCGTTAGCTTGTGGCTTGTGGGACGAGGACTTGTGGTGCTCAATCCTTTCCTTTTCTAGTAGATCCGCAGTTTCTCCCTGGAATTGCACACCATTATCTGAAACAATATGATGTGGTTTTCCAAACTGGTTGATGAGCTTCTTATTGATGAATTCAGCCATACCCTTTGTTGTGACAGTTGGCAGTGAGGTGCTTCCACATACCTCGAAAAGTATTCAATAGCTACCACAATGTACTTATGACCATTGGAAGCTGTCGGCCTTATCTCTCTAATGATGTCTATCCCCTAAGCTGAGAATGGCCAACGAGATGTTAAATTATGAAGCTCGGTTGGTGGTAAATGTATCTTATTCCCATGTAACTGACACTCATGGCACTTTCTGACCATGTTGATACAATCTCTATCCATTTTATCCCAGTAGAATCCTTGCTGGACTATCTTCTTTGCTAAAGTATGCCCGCTCACTTAGGGTCCACACACTCCTTCGTGAATCTCCTTCATGACTTCTTCCGCTTCATATTGGTCCAGACATTGAAGCATTATTTCATTTAAAGCCCTTCTATAAAGTATCCCCTCATGGTGAGTGTAGCTTCTTGAACTGATTCTTAAAGCATGTCTCTGCTTCCAGTTAGCTCCTTCTGGATATTCCCTTTTCTCTAGGAATTTCAGAATTTCATAGAACCATGGCTTCTCCCTAGGTCTATTCACAATCATAACACGCCCACCTTGGTAGTAGGGGATTCTGGCTCTACACATCACTAGAGGTTTCATAGTTGTATCTCTAGGATTGTCCCACATGGATGCCAAAGTTGCTAGTGCATCTGCCATTTGATTCTCCTCCATTGGCAGGTGTGCAAAGGTGTAATTAGAAATACTCAGAGTGAATATCTGAATGTACTCTACATAAGGCTTCAGTTTCTCATCTTTTACTTCCCAGTTTTCTGAAGCTTGATTAATGATGAGCATCGAATCTCCATACACTGTGAAGTTCCTGACTCCTGCTACAATGGCTACTTCTATCCCAAAGACACATGCTTCATATTCAGCCATGTTATTAGTGACTTTGAAATCTAATTTCTTAGCCAAAGGAATACTTTCTCCTTCAGGCGTGATTAGGATTGCCCCCATTCCAGCTCCTTTGTGGTTCACTGCTCCGTCAAAGTATAGCTTCCATCCATCTGCCTCTATCAGATTAAGTGACTCATCTGGGAACTCATACTCCCACGTTTCTTGCCCTTCTAATGGACTAAGAGCTAGAAACTTTGCTACTGCTCTCCTCTTGATAGTCTTCTTGGTCAAGTATTGTATGTCAAACTTAGTCAGTAATACCAACCACTTAGCAAGCTTCCCTATTAATACTGGCGCTTCATACAAGTAACGTAGCGAATCAACTTTTACCACAACTTGAACCTGATAGGACTGATAATAGTGCCTTAGCTTCCATGTTGTCCATATTACTGCCAAACAAGTCCTTTGAACAATGTCGTATTTCGCTTCATAGGATAACAACCTCCTACTAAGGTAGTAAATAGCATGTTCTATTCCATCTTCATTTTCTTGGACAACCATCGCTCCTATAACATCATCTTCCAAGGCCAAGTACAATATTAATGGTCTCCCTGCCCTGGGAGGTTGAAGGACAAGTGGATTCATTAAATACTACTTGATCGTGTCAAATGTTTTCTGACATTGTTCATCCCATTTACTCTTCTGATCCTTTCTGAGTAGCTTAAAAATGGGCTCACAAATCGTAGTTAATCTGGAGATGAACCTATTAATGTAGTGGACCTTCCCTAGGAATCCTCTGACTTCCTTCTCAGTCCTTGGAACTGGCAACTCTTGAATGGCCTTTACCTTGTCTGGATCTATCTTAATCCCTTTCTGACTTACAACGTGTCCCAAGAGCTTTCCAGAGGTTACTCCGAAGATACATTTCTTCGGGTTAAGGCTAAGGTTGTATTTTTCAACTCGTGCCAAGAATTAGTTTAAAGCTTCAAAGTGATCTTCCCTAGTTAATGGCTTAACCATCATGTCATCTACATAAACTTTGATATCCTTGTGCATCATATCATGTAATAAGGTTGTGGCCATCCTTTGGTAGGTTGCCTCTGCATTCTTGAGTCTAAATAGCATCACCTTGTAGCAGTAAACACCCTACTCTATGATGAAGGCTGTCTTAATCTTGTCCATGAGTGCCATCATTATCTGGTTATAGCCAGTGAAGCCATCCATAAAGGAATACGTGGCACTTGCGGCTGCACTATCAATCAGAACATCGATATGCGAAAAGGGGAAATCATTCTTTGGTGATGCTTTGTTCAAATCCCTGTAGTCTACACACATCCTGACCCTTCCATCCTTCTTGGCGACTGGAACTATGTTGGCTAACCTTTCTGGGTAAGTCATGACTTCTAAGAATCTAGCCTTGATCTGCTTTTCAATTTCCTCTTTAATTAGCTTGGCCCACGCTGGTCTAAGTCTTTGAAGCTTCTGCTTGACTGGCTTCTTGGTGGGATCTATGGGGATACGATGTTCGACGATCGAACTGTCAATGCCTGGCATGTCATCATAGGTCCATGAAAATATACCTTTTCTCTTATTTAATATTTTTTCAAAGTTTTCTCTCTCATTAGCAGTAATATCAGATGCAAGAGTTATTTCCTTTGGTTTTTCTTTTGTGCCAATATTAATAAAATGTGTTTGCACAAAATTAATGTAAAAAATGCTTATGGTATGATCTATGCAATGCACAGTGCCATCAGGTAAAACATCACATAAGTAAGCAAAATTGGTGTTCATATCATTGACCTTAGAAAGAAAAACAGAATTGTCCTCAAACAGATCAGACGCTATTACATCAATTTCAGAAGTTTCATAAAACAAATCAATAAAAGAGCTCTCTATGAACTCATGTAACTCAGAGACCACAGCAACATCCTTAGGGTCGATCAGCTCTTCTATCTTCATGTCCTGAATTCCCTCAAGCAGCATCTTCTCCATAGCATGCACATCCAATAAGTCATTGAAGATTTCAAAGCAGAGCACTTGAATCTTCCCAATATCCACAGGTTCAGCCTTCCCTGGATAAATAGTGCCACTCTCCAGGACAAAGAAATCTTCAAGAGTCTTGCAATCTTTAGACATCTTCTCTCCCTTATTACCCAAGCCTTCCTTAGTTGTTTGCATCTTGAAGTCAGGCAGCTGTGTGATACCCTGTTGGTTCTTCCCCAACCCCAATGCAGGCAAGTAATCCATCTTCTTCATCATCTAGTTAACCGTTGGGTTACTTGGTTCATAAAAAATACCCATAATCTGGAAGTTCATAGGCACAATGATCCCTTGGGGAGTAGCTTTCAGCACCGCGACTGAGGTGGCAGGTTCAACCGAAATAGTCAAGACTTCATCCTGGTAAGGAAACTTGATCTTTTGATGAACTGTGGATGGCAGCCCTCCTAAAGTATGGAACCATGGTCAACCAAGAAGGACAGCAAAGGTCATAGGAATGTCTAGCACAGTGAACTCAACTTCTGAAACAATAGGACCTGTTTTAACCTTTGCAGTAAATGTGCCTTCAACCACCCTTTTGGAGTCATCATAAGCCCGAATAACTAAGTCGAAAAACTTCAAATCTTCTCTAGCTATCCCCATCTTGGAAAGAAGCTTAGACGGGCAGACATTAATAGATGAACCATCATCAACCATGACA
>CANYLF011599676.1:0-10773 GCA_948193215.1 Bocquillonia castaneifolia | reverse complement strand
CTTGCAACACTTCCTACAGTTATCTTTCTGGAGATTTGTTACCTTGGCTCATTTTAGACATCACCACAAAATAAGCATATTCTGATCGGCTTCCATATCTTTGTATATTTGTTTCTATTGGAAATATACTTGAACTCTATTGTTTCTCTGTTTATATATTTAATTATCATAGCTCATGAACGTACAATTGTACAGATTTCAAAAAGTGAATCCAAGTAGGAGTAATGTGACTTATTGTAGGTGGAGGACGAGTTGCTGAGACTATCGAGTCAAAAGGATCTATTATTGTGGGTGTTCGAACACTCAGTGAAGGAGGTCGAGTGGGTAACTTTTTAAGGGAGCAGGTAAATGGAAATATTTGGTGAAGCTTAAGTTATTACAACCTAGATGGAGAAAAGGAATAACGGAGAGGTAATTAATGCTTTCAATAGCCATAGAGATTGCAACAAAAGAATAAGAGATGATTAGTCTAACCAAATTCAACCAAGTAATTTTATTTACCGTTTCGTACGTTCAATATCAGTGTAATTCCATTTTGAAAGTCTATTATTGTTGTCTCAAAATCAAGAGCTATGTTGTCTTTAATTAAATCTGTGGCTAATTAAATAAGGGAAATGGTTGCACTATAATTATTCAGTCAGACAGCTCGGAACTCTATTGTTTCTCTGTTTATATTTAATAATAATAATGCTTCTACTCCTGCTTCAGTGGATGAAATTTTCACGAGAATGAAAGAAACATGTTGATCGCACCAAAAAAAAAAAAAAAGAAAACATGATATTCTCGACATGTCATCAATTTAGAGTTATCATTTGATTCCTTGCAAGATTGCCTTCCCAGCCTGTATTTCTGCATGTATCATGGCACGGCTATGAAAACCAAATAAAACCATACCTTGAAAATAAATATAATTGAAGTAATTGTTTTGACATTCCTGTAGGTGAGACTTCAAGTGATAAAGAGTAAGGCCCTTTACCCCCATTGTTCTCATTATAGTCTTTGGTGCTTCTGCAACACAAATTAATAGCAAACCAGAATAATTTTTGGTGCGTCCTCACTAATTCCATTTCTTTTCTGCAGCTCGAAGATATCTTTAGTTGGTGGTGGTGATAAGATGGACTCTGAAGAGAGAAGGCAGAGAGCAGCATTTGTGCAACAGTTGATTATCTTCTAAGCTTTATTATATATATATGGAGGAGCTGAAAATCTCCTGAATGTGAAGGGCTGCATCACTTGATCATTCGCAACCAATTGGTGTAGCTTGCATTGCATCCATAGTCACTGGGGTTTTAGTACTGGTGCATGATTTTAGAGAAAGCAAAACGTCTCTATATTAGGTAAACTGTTATCGAAAATGATGACAACTCCTAGGAATTATATGTATTCTGACCCGAGCACATCTTGTGCTTTATGTATTTACATTACTTTGTCATCTCACAATGCGATATTTTATAATGAAATACCAAGCAGAGAACAAATATTTCTATTTTTACCCGTAAAGTGCTGAATCTTCGTCACATAGTTTGGCAATGTGGAAGGGGAGTTATATTCAAATCAAAATAAATATTGTTGTTGATTAAATTTTTATAAACTAAGACGTGCTTTGTGCTTGCTGCTTCAACTAGTTTACTTTGGCATATGGTTGCTTGTTTATCTCAAGTTTCTCAGTATGAAGATCATATTTTAATTCTTGAAATTTTTAAAATAAATAACAATGAAGTTCATGCTCCAATTGATCAATTTTAGTTTTATCAAACTCTATTTTATTTTATAACAATTCATTTTTATCATATTTTACTCTATATACTTAATTGACTTTTTTGTCTAGTACTTTATAGAATATTTTTTTAAATATTGGATATACATAATTAAAAGTACCAGAATTTTTTAATGATTAAGCCTTCTTTTTTTTTTTGTTATTTTCATTTTTAATAATCTTTAGTGCAATTCAACCTTTTAATATGGCGAAATATATACAGGGCAGGGGATCAAACATTTTCGTTTCTTGGCAATTTTAACCAAACCTTATAATTTTTTTTTTTAAATTATCCCCACCTTTATTTTCACTTTTTTTTTAACTTATTTTCACTTTTTAACTTACTCAAATTGATATAAAATTATGTAAAATTATTAAATTGGTAATTATAAGTGATTCATAGATAATATATAATTACAATCTATTTTATTCAATAAGATATCATTTGTGACAAATAAATAATCAATCATTGTATTGATTTTAGTAAGTTGGACAAACCATAAGCACTAACATTGATTATTATTGCCAAAAAGCTCCTCAGAAATGCTGGTGCATTTTAGCTATACCTGGTTATGTGGAACAAAGTAAATTACATAATGAATCAATGAAGTTCATGCAATAACTCAAATATTCTACATCTTTCGTATACTTTCTTTCCCTCCAATCAAATTACCGATAAGAACCTTAAGCAATATTCCAAAGCATGAGCCATTACAACTAGTTACACCTGATGCAAGTTCAGCAGAGTGAACATACTCCTCGACTATGAAAAAAAACAGTGATCAAACAAGAAGGTTCTCAAAATTTAGAATCATGAGTTCAATCAACTACGACGAGTCAACAACGATTATGAAATTAAACGAGATGATATGCTGCACAAGCAGCATTCATGCAGTAATGACAGTCCCCTCCAGAGCCTCCACAAAACGCCAAGTCCCCAACTGCAAATGACGAACAACAAAACTATTCTTTTAAGAAATGCAATCCATGTGCTGCATAAAATCAATTATCATTCTGTTCATGTTGTGCATTGTAATCTTTAAATCTTATGTCTATATTATTGAAAACTATAACCGTAAGCAATATCTTTAGCACATGACTGTTGTCATT
The DNA here is from genome assembly GCA_948193215.1 of Bocquillonia castaneifolia. NCBI lineage: Eukaryota > Viridiplantae > Streptophyta > Magnoliopsida > Malpighiales > Euphorbiaceae > Bocquillonia > Bocquillonia castaneifolia. The sequence goes on along the minus strand of CANYLF011599676.1, from coordinate 7,907 downwards.
AGTACTTTAGAGACCATGAGCCGAGCAAGTTAAACAGATTGGCAGTAGTGTTTTCCAAATATGAAAAAGATCGTAATAATTCCCCAACTCATTAGATTAAAAAGGTCTAGCAGTATGTCCAATCAAATGAAACAACTCAGCAGTGGCATACAAATAACATCATCACAAAAAATGAACAGTTGAAGTTAGTAACACACACATCAACCTATGTCATCAAGCATGCCAAACAAATGCACAAGCAGCATTGTCGCAATTATGACAACATTCAACAGACAAAACATAAACTGAAAGACACCTTAGAGAAGTAGAACAGATAAAATCAGATACCAGAATCTTCTACCATGTTATTCAAAGTTATTGGAATTTAGCAATTAGAACACAATCAAGCACAAGCAATGGCAACAAAGAAGTGCAATTGAAATTATCAATAGAATATAATCCCACTAGACTAAACATCAAAAAGAACAAAACTGCAAAATATATGACATCAGGTTCGAAAAGTTTTTCTAAAATGGTGAAGCTAATTGCACAAATCTGAGAATATAAAAGTTCAACACCATTCAAATAGCGAAGAAGTTCCTTCCTTGTAAAAGTATCTACTCAATGATGGACTGAATGACACCAGCTCCAACAGTCTTCCCTCCTTCTCTGATAGCAAACCTCATACCCTGTTCACAAGCAACGGGCACAATAAGCTCCACAACCATCTTGACACGATCACCGGGCATAACCATTTTGGATTCCTCATCCTTATCATTCATAATAGAAGTTACCTTCCCAGTAACATCAGTAGTCCTCATATAAAACTGAGGTCTATAACCAGCGAAAAACGGAGAATGCCTACCACCCTCTTCTTTCTTCAACACATAAACAATAGCAGAAAACTTAGTATGAGGTGTAATGGTTCCAGGTTTTGACAAAACCATACCTCTTTGAATATCAGCCTTTTGCACACCTCTCAACAACAGACCAACATTATCTCCAGCCATGGCCTCATCTAAAATCTTTTGAAACATTTCAACACCAGTAACAGTAGTATTCCTAGTTTCTCTCAAACCAACAATATCAACAGTTTCACCGACCTTAATAGTACCTCTTTCAACTCTACCAGTAGCGACAGTACCACGACCAGTAATAGAAAAGACATCTTCAACAGCAAGTAAAAAGGGTAAATCAGTCTGTCTTTGAGGAATTGGAATATAACTATCAACAGAATCCATAAGCTCATAAATTTTATCAACCCATTGATTCTCCCCTCTCTTAATACTAGGATTAGCCATCAAAGCCTCTAAAGCTAAAAGAGCAGAACCAGAAATAATAGGAATATCATCACCAGGGAATTCATAGGAAGACAAGAGCTCACGAACCTCCAATTCGACCAATTGCAAAAGCTCCTCATCATCAACTTGATCCTGTTTATTCAAGAAAACCACCATGTTAGGGACACCCACTTGTTTAGCCAGCAAGATGTGTTCTTTAGTCTGAGGCATAGGCCCATCGGCACCGGAAACCACCAGAATAGCACCGTCCATCTGGGCTGCGCCGGTAATCATGTTTTTAACATAATCGGCGTGTCCAGGGCAGTCGACGTGAGCATAGTGACGATTTTCCGTTTCATATTCAACAGTGGCAGTGTTGATAGTAATTCCACGAGCTCGTTCTTCAGGGGCAGCATCGATTTCATCGTATTTTTTAGGGGCACTGTTACCCATAGCGGCTAAGGCCATGGTTAAGGCCGCAGTGAGAGTGGTTTTACCATGGTCTACGTGGCCAATTGTGCCGATGTTGACGTGGGGTTTTTTTCTCTCGAATTTGCCTCTGGCAGCGCGGACAGTGAAGGAGCGGCGGCGGGAGGTGGAGGTGGCGGAGGAGGAGGTGAGAAAAGGGGAAATGAAAGAGGAGGAAAGGAGGGTTTTTGGGGATGGATGAGAAGAGGGTTTAAAAGAGAAAGAGGAGGAGGAGGAGGAAGAAGAGGAGGAGGTAGTTGGAGCATGTGGGTAGGCAAGTTTTGTGGAAGTAGAGACAGCTGCTGCTGAGGCTGAAATTGCCATTTTGGGAGCCTCTGAAGGTTTTACTTAGGGAATAGCAGAGTACTGAGTGAGTGAAGGGAGGAAAGGATTGGTTTTGTTATCTCGTTTAAAAGAGGGGCTCTTGTGAATTCTATCCACTCTTTACCTCAAATGGCTATTGTTTTTGGGTACTCAAGGTATCATAGAAATTTTGGTGATACTATAGCTAACTGGGTGACAAGTGGAGAGATAATGTCTCGGATTTTTATTCACAGTCTTGCATTGCATTATTTACTAGGGGAAATAGAAATACTAGTCAATTTGACAATTTTAGGAAATGAAAAAGAAAATTAACAACAGTAATTTTGTTATTTGTGGTTTGTCTTCTCTTCTTGGCATGAAATTTGATGAAAGCACATCTACTCTACCTTGAAGAATATTGACCGGAGAGGAGAGGAGAGGAGAGGAGAATAGATTAACTAGGCATATCATTATCAACCAAATCCATTGAGGTCTACATTTCCACTAATTAGTCTTTGAGGCCAGTAATAATCTGGTAGGATTTAATGTCATATTCATAAAACTCTATTGTATGTGGCTCATAGGAGGTGACTTTGATAATTGGGACCTGCATTAGCAAATCATTGCCTTGTGTTAGAGCCACGTTGTCAATTTTGAGTCCGTCAGTTTTAGCAACCAGTTGGCCTCCCCATCTACCGTATCTAACCACATTAAACGAAAAAATCCAACAGAAACAAAAAGCAAAGCGGTAGTTATTAGGTTCAATGAAGCATTATTAGTAATTAGACAATTAAATTGGTATCTCAATGTCCAAACTTGAAGGTTAAACAGAGCAGGGCTTGAGCTTTAATTAGAAATGAGAGCATTTCATTCAACAAATACCACCAAACGGATAAAGTACATAAACAGACCAAAGAATATAGCAAGCCAAAGATCTTTCAATCTGTTAAATTCATCCAAATCCATCACCAGACCAAAGACCAAAGGCACTAACAAGAACCAACAATACTTGGTGTAGATTGTAACTTTAACAGAAGTTTCGTAAAGCATATGTACATGTATACACCCCACCCCACAAAATTTTTACTATCCACATCAAACTGAAAACGGCATTAAGGCATATCTGAAATATTGTTAACCAAACTAAACCTCTCCTACCATGCCTCATCAGCTCATGGCGTGATCAATGTTACAGTAAAGAATTTGCAGTTAGCACAACTATTTGCTCTTGAATCATCAGGAACTCATCCAAGTGTATCCTTGAGATATGAATTTGCTCCATCCTTTCTTGAATCTTTGATCTTAATTTCACAGCCATAGTATCTCAAAAATTAGTATTGCCTTGTTCATCTGCTTTCAGTAAATGTCTGGCACCATGATCAGTTGGACCTTTAAGCACTCTTAAGATATCAGCATCACAATTTGTTTAATCTTATAGGCGGAATAGTGACATCATCTAGCTAGCATCTACCTGTGCAGGGGCACGTTCACTCTAATGGAAGTCCATATCTCTAAAATGCAATCTTAGCACTGTCTCATGGTACTTTGTAATCAGGAATGTTCAGTTTACATAAATTTAAAACCTGCCGGGCCACTTCTGGAGAAGCTTCATTGAGAAGTTCTGATATGGATTCTTCATGCCTTCTTTTTAGGTCATCTAGTTCTTTTTGCTGCTTTACCAACAGTTTTTCAAGTTTTTGAACAAGTATCTCTGCTTCAGACTCAGCATCTGCGGAAATCTTAACTCCACCATTCACACCTTGATCCACAGAGGCACTCATTTTATCGCTCGATTGTGAATCAGCAGCCCCAGAACCTTTTTTCTGTTCCCTGCATTTTTGACACACATTCTCATCCTCCAACTGCTCGTGCAAACAAGCAACATTCAGACCATCACCATCTTGGTGACTACTGAAAGAAGACTCACGAGACGATAAGTTTGAGTCTCCAAGCCTGCTTGGAGAGCTTTCCCCAACTGCCTTGGGTGAGTCAGACCAGTACTTTCGACCTGAAGGCATTCTTTCAAGTGCAAGGCTACCTGAAGAATGAGTTGATTCATTTGTCGGGGGAGAACTATCCTTGCTTTCAGAAGTAGTTTCATCCTCTCCACACAAATTATCCGTAGAGAGTTCTTTTTGTCTCCAATCGGGAATATGTGACCGAATTTCTGAGTCAATGATTGCAGCAATTGTTGAAACATCTTGATCAGTTAGGTCCAACTCCTCGACCATTTCACTAGCAACAGATATTGCTGTATCTACCTCAATATCAAAGGGGAAGTGGATATTGCGGATATGACCTAGAAGCATGCAGATATTATGAATTAACAATCCATGAATAATGATAATACGTTAAATCTTTGTGTTGTGAGGGTGGAAGATGAACAAAACAGTGATACAAAAGAGGAAGTTAAACCTGTGGAATCAGTTATCCTTAGTTTCAGAAATATTTTGTTGACATCTTTCATTTGTCCCTGTACAGTGAAGTCTCTGCTTTTCTCAACTGAAGGATCATCAGCACTTTTGCCAGCACTGATCTGATCAGAATTGCGACCTGTGATTCTCATGTCAGAACACAAAACCTGAACACTGCATTACATTTTGCTTACAGAAAAAGAGGTCCAAATGTAGCCAAAAGAAAGGAGAGTGGGAGATGGTCCATACTCGGGTATTCTAGAATACATCAATACTTCATTCACAAAATATTTCTACATGTCCAAAATGTTTCCGATGCTGACACTCTAAAATACATGCCTGAAATGATTTTTGGCAATTTCCATAATTTTAAAAACTGAACACGCGTGTCCTTATTTACACTTGCAAGTCCACTCAGAAAAAGGTACTACTCTTTAGTCAAAGTTAAATAAAATACAGCTTCCTATACATACCTGCTATTTTTTTAAAATATTTACACATTTTCCCCACATTTCCCACATGCTTTAGATATAATGCTTCACTGCATCTGTTTCCACACACACCTGCTATTCTTTTTTCTTCAATATTTACATGTTTTCCCTATGTTCGACATTTTTTAAAAACAGCGTTTCATTGTATCTGTTTCCATGTTTGCACATGTCAGCATGTCCATGTTCAGCAACTTAAGTGTTATCAAAATAACATGTAAAAAGAAAAAGGCAAATTTGTACTATGAGAACATTCATTCCCTTCCAAGATTATGAGGAAATCTGGGAAAAAAAACCATTCAAAACTCTCCTTTAAGAGCTTTCCTTATAGAAGAAAGTTTCACTTTTAGGCACTTTGTTTTCATTTTTCGAACCACATAGTTCTTGGTAACAATCCAAAATTTACCTGAATGATGTGATTCTTGTCGCAAACGACCTATACTTTCATTTTCCTCATCAGATCGGAGAAAAGGATCCATCAAAAGTTCCTTTGCAGGCAAACGATCAGAGACTCTTGCAATACATTTTTCAATAAATGCTTTGACAGAAGGATCAGTCACCTTTCCCAATGATGCAGGCTTTATTCCCTATCAAGAAAAGAACCAGGGCAGAACTTAAAACCATAATCCAAGACCATAATAAACCATATGTGAGGGATTCAATATGTAAAAAGATCCTGTAAGCTGTGACAATCACAAATTAAGCATCTCAACTCGTGAATTGGTGGAAGCTAGCCCAAGCTATAACTAAAGATCAACAGTCTGCCAACAACTTGCCAGTGCTCCAAATTGGAGATTCTACTTGTAAGTTAAGCTTCCGATTTGTCACCACACACCAAAAACCTGACTACCTCTTCATTTCAAGACAACACCATGTTCAAGTCAATTTAACAATTCCAGAGCACTGCTGATGAGTTAATCTCATCCCTACATGGTTTGACACCAATGACCAAAGAAAACAAGAAAGATTATAATTCAAATGGATGTTAGTTCATTCCCTATTAAGTGAGATAGTGGTCATTATGTGACAACCTGTTCAAGAACCAGAAAGTCCCTTAAAAATGATCAAGAAACAGGGAATTCTAAGCGCCCGCAAGATGTGTATGGAATTTTCTCTGTACCATTTATATTAACAGCCAAAAATGACATGTTGAACAGGAAATTTTCAAAACAGCATACTAATAAATATCACATAAAAGGTTTTTCTTCCAAATGTAAAAATCAAAAGAAATACAAACTGGCTAACTAAATTATCTATGGAACTCCTTAGGTTTTAAGAGGTTACACCCATGAATTGGCTAACAGAGTTATTTTAGGCCAAAATCCAATAATATAGACTGCATGAATAACAGAAGGATAACATAAAAACTGAGCAAGGGTCTAAATGCTTCACTGATGTTCTTTCTTATATGTTTGAGCAGCACTAATACAACCAGCGTATAGGCCACAATTCAAGGATATCAACTGCATGAATTACAAAAGGAAAACATAAAAACCGAGCAAGGATCTAAATGCCTTACTGATGTCACTTTCTTGTATATTTGAGCAGCATTAGCACATTCAGCATATGGGTAATCAAAAGTAACCAACTCCAGCAAGCACATGCCAAAGGCATAAATGTCAACAAGCTCATTGTATTCCTCCTCATAAAGTTCAGGTGCCATAAACTCCGGTGTACCTAAAATCACATTTAAAACAATGTTACTGTTGTTTTCATGTAATGAGCCTACCCCCCACCAAAAAAAAAAAGCTTTAAATATCAAGAAACTGTTCAAATCTCCAAAACGCTTTCCTCACCAATGACACTGTGAGCTGAATGTGCCTGCTGAAGAATGGCAGCCAAACCCAAGTCACCAATTTTCACCTCACCCTGATTTCCATTAACAAATATGTTGTCACATTTCAAATCTCTATGAATAACAGGAGGGTCATGACTATGAAGATACGAAAGGCCTTCCAAAATCTGTCTGGACCATTTTTTCAAGGCTCTCAAATCAACATTTTTATGTTTTCTCCGGTACCTAGCTCATATATTTGAAAAACAAGTTTCTTTCAACTCAAAACGGGAAAAAAAAAACAGAAAACTTTCATTAGGAACAATCAACTGGAAATAAAGCAAGCTTACTGGCGCAATGTCCCAGAAGTGAAAATCTCAGTGATGAAATTAATACTCTCATTTTTGGTATCAACCCATGAATTATAAAACTTGATAATATTTTTGTGTTTTAAAGTCTTGAGCAGATGAACTTCCGAGTAGAGACGTTCCAAATCATCAGAATTACGTACTAATTCAGCCACCTTAACTTGATTCCAAGCAACCTCAATTCCTTCCAATTCATCAAATGCTCTGTATCTAAAATACCCATCAAATTTTCGTCAAGGATAAACACAAAACGAAACCTTAAATACAATTATAACTCATTCAAATTACTTAGAAAAAAAAAAGGGATTCTTCGTCAAGAAACTGCACAGGAAGGATACACTTTTTTAAAAGCACCTTTACCTAGGACCTCTTTATACTGCAAAACCCAAAAAAAAAAAAAAAACAAAAATTGCCCATTAATTACAATCAATCTAAATGCCAACCTAAATTACAAAATCAATCAAAACATTTACATACATATCCAATTTTTTTTTTAAAAAAAAAAAAACTGACCCGACCATAGCGACCAGTGGGATCAATCTCGACGAACTCAGAATCAGAAACATCAGGGCCATGCTCGGAATGTGTTTCATGGTGCATCCTCGTATTTTGTAATAATAAACAGACAATTCAATAACCTAATAAAGAAATAAAGAAAGAAAAGAAAAGAAGTTCCCGTTTTTCTGGAATTGACTTTGGAAGGATATGAAAAGAACCGAACCGAACCGCCAGAGTAAACGGTTCGCTTAAAATACGAGAATAAGTGGGAAAAAGGAAGTTTGATTATTTGGGTATCGTGAAAAGGGAGCGTAGAGAAGAAGAGAAGAGAAGAG
>CANYLF011599656.1:0-12000 GCA_948193215.1 Bocquillonia castaneifolia | reverse complement strand
GATTACGTTCATGCGACTCTCTCCATCAATAACAAGTTTCTTTAATTCATTACCACAAACAACCAATGTTTGAAATATTGAAGCACGTTGATAATCTTCATCTTGCACTACAAAAGTTTCGCGAACATGTTTTACAATAGAAATAAGAGATGTATCAATACCTGGCAAATATTTTTCTTGAAGCTTTAATTTCATCTCTTGCCATGTAGTAATTTCAGGCCTCCACAATCTTCGTCTTTCATATTCAACATCATACCACCATACTTTCGCATATCCAATCAAATTCATCTTAGCAAACCTTACTTTTTGTGCATCACCAAAGTTGTTTTGGTCACAATAAGACTCAATAGAATCAATCCAATCACAAAATTGTGTTGGATTACCTCCTTCAAAAGAAAAACTATTGAAATAATACGAACCCATGGTTGATAAAGTTCACAACATTCAATTACTAGAATTTTTTTTTTCTTTTTTCTTTTAAAAACCCCAAGGATCTTGAGGCTCTGATACCAAAACTAATGTAGGACAGATTTAGGGAAATCTATTCTACACGATTTTTGCTGGAATTAGGGACTGAATTTAGGGTTTTCAGGTCTGAATTAAAAGAAAACAAGAAAAAAATAAAAGATAGGATTCTAGGAGTCACACCTAGGCTTAGGAATCACACCTAAGGGTTTAGAATTGAATCACACAACTCTAGAGGAATTAGCAAATACTGCTTTAATTTTTTTATTAATTCTGAAAACTGAAATCTGAAAATAACTTAATACATGCTAGGTATTTATAGAGGTAGAAATCCTATAACTTAAAGACTCTAAAGACTAAACCAAATCCAATAAGGATTTGTATCAAAGCACAACCAATACTTATTATAATCCAATAAGGATTAAAGACAAAGACTCAACAATTAAATAAAACTTCCTAAACAGATAAAAGAACTGAATTTCCTGGAAACCATAAAATTCCAGAAATACCCCTGTAACCAGAAAAATTACAGAATTACCCCTGCACTAAAAACAGAATTCCTGCAACACCAAAACACATTTTCTTTGTCCACATCAAGAATCTTCCATTACAAAATTAATAAAGATTTGGGTAGTTAGCTTAGCTTGGATTTTTTTTTTGAAACTCAATGTCATCACTTTAATGAACCTTTCCTAAAAGAATAGATCAGAGTTTTCTCACTAGCATAGGTCTTCCTTGGACACAAACAATTAAGAGTAGTTTAAGTTCAGTAAAAACATGAGGGAGATGGTGGGATTCATCTTTTGTGAAACAACCTTTACTGCAGCCATAGATTAATGGGGGAGAACTTGATTTCACAGACGTTATTCAATCAAGCAATACCCCTTATATCACAAGAAATATTTGGCATTCAAAATAAGATGCCACAGAAGCATGTGAATATGCCTGAACACAATGCCTTTTTTAAGAGTAATAATAACCTCATAGATGAAGTAACTGGTGCCAAAATTTCTCTGAGATTCTCCCACAAGTCCTATGTTTAATCTTGAAATACGAATGCCTTATTCATTCAGCCCTAATATGCCCAGCAAATGGCCATAGTCTATCATAATTAAGTAAACATTAAAATGTATAAAGAAAAGAACTTTTAACAATTTGAACAAAATGAACCAATATTTCTCTCCAAAATAAAGCTTGAAGCACAGTAACTATTTATTTACCAATGGAAGATCTCATCATACCGTACTAGTTTCCTTTAACTTTTCCAGTGATTTCTCAATGACATTCTCTTTCTTTTGAACTTGAATCAATTTAGAAACTCCAGCATCATCACTGTAATTAACAGTCTCATCAGCTTCATAAGAAACCTGAAAGCGCAGCACCTTTCACAAATTAGAGATGTTTGCCTAATAAATGGACCTGACGGTGTAATAGGCTTGGGTTTAAGTTCTACTATATCTTGATTGAAGGTGTCTGTCTGAAGCATGACTAATTTTCTTAAAGAAATATATTTCAATGCGAAGAGTATAATCACATTTGACAAACTGTTGACAGTAATCATGATGAAATACTGGTATTAGATAGACCTGGTCAATGCTAGGCTAGAGTTAGAGTTGTTAAATTCTAAAGGATCCATCAGAGCCAGACTGGATTTCTCATGAAATTAATCAAAAGGTCCAGACTATAGTCAAATCTAGGGATCAGTAGTTACCAGCCAAATTGCAAAAAAATTAAATATTTTTAATTATCGTTTCTTGTTGGATAAGAAAGATTTCAACGAAAAAAGAGAGAGAACCATCACCAGTAAGAGAATGGGAGAAAAAAAGAGACCAAAAAAGGCATCAATTCTCAAGAAACATAACTAGAACATTAAAAGTACCAAGCTAGTTAATGTTACTTCAGAAACTGTTAAAAAGTATCGTGCATTGAAGTGGTTCTCATTTCAAAGAGAGAACGACAAAAATAATGTCATACAGAGGTGGTCGAAAGCATGAGAATACCTCTTCATTTCCTGATTGATCAGTACTTCTATGGACCCGTTTTTCTAGTTCCATTAGCTCATTCCTTAGAAGTTCAAAACGGAGAATCTCATTTGATTCTGACTCCGCAACACCTACAGTTGAAGTAATTTGTCCGCTGTGCTCATCACCCTATTTTCACCAAATCAATAACACATGAACTATCATTACAATGAAGCACACTAACTTCCAAAACAAACAATATGTCATTCAACCCCTGGAAATACAAGCACCAAAATTGAGTAAAGAATTAGAGCATTCATCACTTGTCTAAGAATATTAAGTCTGAAGGTACAGTTCTGGTACTCTAGTTAATTTGCAGGATTCAGGAATATTCAATTATGCCCACTTCTTATTCTGTATATAGTCTCCTTATTAGTTTAGGAAACTACAGCTGTATGTTAGAACCTAATTACCATAAATTGGACCTTGTATCTTGTATATATACATTGAATATAATGGAAACTATTCATTCTGCATATTTTACAACTTAGTTCACCTAAGCAACAGCTAAAGTTACAGCCCAACTGCGTCATAAAATAAGTCCAAATGTTGGCTGGCGAAACAACAATTTTCTTACAAAAGAATAACATCCAAATGCTTGGTATTTATAGTTTTAGATGTTCTGGACCTACAATATAATGATTCCCCATCCAACACTCTACAGTCTACACTACAGGCAGGACCATTTTTATGTGTGATAATCAGCAAAATATATCATCTTATGCTTTTCTTCATTAGCAGTATTGTACTCATTTCTTTAAAAATAACTGTCAACCACAAACTTCAATTATTGACTTGTAGCCACTAGTCAGTTTCCAAATTCAGGTTTGGTTAAATTTGCAACCATGTGAAAAGGTTTGGATTCTTTTGCACATTTAGCACCAATTCTACGCAATAAACTATGAGTAATGACCAGTAGAATCTGATAATATAGGCTTTTGTCAATTGTAATCATACAAAAAGTTATTAGCAATTTAACAGTAAGCATTGACCATAAACTTCAATAAACGAACTAATTATAGCCACTAGTCAATTTTTCACTTCTGGAATTTAAATTTACAGAGTCTCTTCTGGGCCATGTCATATCTTTTCCCATCATCATGAATTAGGTTGAATTGGTGAGAGGTCCTGATTTCCTGAAGAGAGAAACTGACTAGTGAAACTAAATTTCATGGTCACTATTAACAGTTTTAAGGAAACCGCTATAATTGCAACATAATGGCAATACCCTTGGATTTCATTGGTTTTTAGGCCCATGAATCATTAATGATTTAAGTTTCTTCTTATTTCAGATTGTCTGCAATTAGTAAGATCTCAAGTAATGTCAGATTATATTGGCGTCAAAAAGGAATTCTCACTTTTGTATTCGCCACAAGCCCACTTATTTTGCCATGAAGGTCACATTTCAACTTCAGAATAAAAGTATTAATCATCTTTATGTCCAAAATGCTGTCAACGGATTACAGACAGTAACTATTAACCTCCTAGATTTAGCATCCTTATCAAACAACGGACAGTCAAATTCTACTGTTTCTACTGTTTCAGGTTCACCATATCCTTCATCATGGAAATATTTGAGAACCTTGCCAAATATCAGTGATGTTCAGGAAGTTTACTATTGATGTTTAGGAAGTTTACTATTGATTTGACAGCCTATCTTGGTTTTTATTACATTAGATTTATTTCACTCTAGTGAATATTTGGAGTAGATAGGGAACAGATGAAAGATCCCAGTGTAAGGATGAACACTAAAGAGCACTCATGCATGCTTGTGTATGAATGACCACAATTATTGTTGGTTTTTATTCAAAATCTATGCTTAAACTGATGGCAATCTCAATGTATTAATGTATAATTCCTAATGGCATGCGACAAATGCATTTGACAGTGAAATTGTGAAGGTACATTGAAAGCAATGAAATAATGATACTATTAAGACAGTTTAAGAGGGTAGAGCAGTCATACTGATCCATCGGTCACTGCAGAGTCGAGATGTGGCTTCTTGGTTGGAAGGCGAACAAAGAAGTTCCATAGTCCTCGAGATTTACTGACAACTCACACAGAAAAGAGAAGAAAATGCTGTTCAGTATAAAATAAATTAAACTAGTTGCATGCACAACACAAAACTACAGGAGAAGTTTCATACCTGTTGTTGCTGTCTAGTCTTGTATTGGCATTTGTTCTCCTTTTCCCTTTTAAGTACACTGGCCGGTTACTAACAGAAAGTTGTGAATTACTTGCATCATCACCCTTGAAGAGAACTCAGATATCAATATAATAGATGAGAATATTCATAAAATCTTCACAAAGATTAGAGCTGTTGATTGATAAGCAAACATGTACGAAGCAGATATTGAAGCAGGAAACACATACAAAATGAAAATAGCCAGCACCCCCAGAGAACATGCAGGAACTTGACCAATAGACGTGAATTTATTTGGATCATTATATTTTCTCTAAATGGAGTGACTATTAAAAGAGGGAATGCTTTCCGCCTTGACATAACTACCATATGCAATCATGTTGAAAACCAAACAAAATTAAGCACCCTCATATGACATCTGTGCTTAGCAAAATATAAAATCATTAGTTTGCTACTTTGCAGAAGACAAAAAACATGCATACAAAAGCATGCATACATGAATGCACCCCTGTGAGTACATGCCAGCTGTGAAATGGAATGATAACAGCTTTCATCAATAGTCAATGTGCTTTCATTCATTCATGTTTGGAAACAACTAAAGAATACCTGCTGAAGGGAGGCTGCTTTAGCTCTGAAAGATGCCTCCAAAAATTCAGCTTCTTTTTTAAGTTTCCTTATTTTTTCAAGATCAGAACAAGCAGCTTTCAAGTGCTCTTTTCCAGAATTTGAGCTTGACACGTGCAACTCTTGAAGTAATTTCTCTAATCTTAACAAAGCTTCTTCAACACTTTCTAGTGCCTGAATCAAGGGAAGCTACAGTGAGAATTATTTAACAAATTCAAAATGCAACATGTGGAATGCAAATGGAAGAAGATATTCTACTGATGCTTTTGGTTAAACGGCAGGAATAAAAGACACCACTAGAAAACAATCGGAGCAACCTAAGCATCTCATAAGCAGTTGGCAAAGGATGGGGATATTTTCACAGCAAAACAAATGTGTCCATCAATGCATAAATGTTATTCCTTTAACTAAACTCAATTTCTTGCATTCAAATTAAATCCTTTTGATATGGTCTTCCAGGAAAAAAAAATCATTATTTCCATCAATAAACAAAATGATTCACTTATGGTCTTCTAATCGACCAAACATTATTTCATCAATCCTTGACTTTCAACTACCAAAGTCAATATTTCATTTGGCACATCATGTTTATCCTCCTAGTGTTCAACTTTTTACTCCAAAGAAGTCCTAAACACCACTTAAATCCAAAAAAATCATCCAAGGTATCTTTTAAGATGCCACTTCACTTGCTGCAGTTTCCACCAGTTACATCAACAATAAATTCAATAATAGAGAACTAAACATTTGAAAAATGACTATTTTTCAACAAAATCAACATGCATAAGAACAATTCCTAATCCAAAAAAAATGTTGGCACGAACACATATGATTTCTTAGTCAAAGAGTTTGTGATTGGCAGAGTTGAAACCTCACTTTAGCAAGATATATGGATGTGTATCTGTGAGTGTATCTTGTGAATTTCTGATTCATTCAGAAGTTATAGTTTCCAAACCAAGTTATGCACAAATGGGTCACTTATGCAACAATTTTGGCAGCAAGAGTATTCTGTGCTTCTTCAAGTCACTAACCGTCATTAATTTTGAAAAAAGAGAAAGCGAAACAGCAACCAGATATTACATATGCATTTGTTGCTTGTATAATACATTTATGTGGAAGCACACAGGTGGATGCTAGGCAGGGGTGAATCCAGAAAAAATTATTAGTGGGGGCAAAGTAAGATTAATGTGTAGGCTAAAATAACCATCTAAAAATTTTTCACGGAGTGGGGGAAAAATTTTTCTTTTAAGTGGGGGAAAACTTAATGGACTAAAAGGTACATTAATCAAAATCTCAGGGGTCAGTGCGGGCAATTGCCCCCACCGCCCCTCAAGTAGGTTCGCCACTGATACTAGGGATGAAGTTAGAACGTTTTAGAAATCACAGTACATTAGTTACTAATAGTAATTGCAAAGACACATTTTCAATCTCAATGGATAGAAAAGGTTAATTGTTGTACCCCATAATGCTGAGATACCATTTTCAATCTCAATGGATAAAAAAGATTAACTGTTATACCCATAATTACAAGTCATTATGTGATGCCAAATCTTCCAATTTCCACCATAAAATGTGACAACAATTGGACGGACATCAGCTTATAGTAAGAGAGAAAACCTTGTCAAAAGAATCCATCTCTTTGTCTATCGATGAAGAAATTTCAAATCCACTTTTCTGAGCTGCCTTTTTCCTGCAAAATGTATTTTTTGCAAACTGCAATCAGCTACAGCTAATTGTTCTGAACAATGAAGAACAGACAACTTATGTTCCAAATAAATAGTTCATGCAACTATGGCTTCACAAGTTTGCTAGAAAACTTATCCTATTTCTTTATGTAAAAATAATAAAATCAGATCAAAATAAAATTTTGAGAAAGACATATTAGTGACACAGAAAAATTAGAAGGATGCCCGTGGCTCGAAAAAATCAAAAAAAATGTCAACTAAAATAAAATTTAGGCAAATCTGATAGTAGATTAGTTCAGGAGGTATTCACAAAATAAATACAATGTTAAGCTTCTCATGTCATATTGATTACATGTTGAGAACTTTTTCCACCAAATAAAATCCATTTATACACATCTTCAAATGTGTAACTTGCATGAGTCAGTGTGAATGAGACAGAACTTAAAAAATAACCCATTATAAGCTTACCCTGATATCCCCAGTTCTTCCATGCACTCCATCAATTTGTTGTGCCTAAACAGTGATGATGGAAATGTCAGTCAAAGTTAGTTGAAGTTAATGATTGATCTCGAGTATATGCAATCATGCATGCAAAGTCAGTTAAGTTACCCCCTGGACAGGAACCTTGCTGCCTTAACATTAGAAGGATTCTCCAACCATTGACTGTATTTAATGAAGCTCTGCATCCAAAACGAGCAGACATCTAATATTTGAGGGATAGCTTCAGCATTTGGAGGACCTTCTTGTTTATTCCCATGACCATGAGACTTCTTTCTAGTGGTACTATTGCCTGGATAAAAAGGAAGCCAATCCAGCTCTTCACAAACTACCTGTGAAAAAGCATATTGTAGTTATCCCTAATTAACCATAAGACATATTTGTACAATATTAATGACTGAACATGCTAACCTCCACATACAATTGATAAGAACTTATTGATGAAAGTTGAGGATAGTATAATACACTACCCCCAATAAGGTACCTGCAAAAAATGTCTTGTCGGTTGAGTCGTCGATAAAGGGAAAAAAACATTTAAAATTTTTTTTAGAAAAAAGGAAAAAAGAAAACTACCTAATGAAGCTTTCAATAGGACCATCAACAACATCAAATCCATTTGCAGATAGATAAGATTGTGTGCTTCTTCCTAGTGCAATAAAGAATCCAAATATCGCCAAATCCTTCTCTAAAACCTGCAATTAACAAGCATCAACTAACCGAACTCTTAATAATTAGAACATTATTTATTACTTGACTTTTTAATAGTTTTAACAAAAAGCTTTAATAGGTTCTAAACAATGATACTAGAAAATTGAGACCATTTTATCCAATGACACCAACTTCTTTCCAAAATTCATCCTATAGTTTTCAGTTCAATATTCAGAAAGCATATATGGGTGAGAAAGGCAATTGGAACCAGGGCAATGGCAACCAATATAGTAGCCCAGTAATCAAAACTCAAAAGAATCATATTCTAAAATGAAGACATCTCAGCTAATGAGGGTACACTGGCTTTTCAGAAACTTTAGCAAGCAGTGATTTGAAATTAAGTTGTTTTCTTAGCAGGAACTCACTACAGTGGTGCCATGTTCAAGTATTATCATGCCTTTAGCACTAACCTCGATACTTTCAGATGTTGTTAGCCTTGACCATATTCTTTCTCTATCTATGGCTTGCTGCAATTCCTTCTGCACAAGAATAACCCAGAAAACAACCTCTTCAGAGCTACAGTCATTTTTCATTCTGCATGCAGCAGCCCGGGGACCAAAATGGACAAGAAATTCTCTGCGTAGACCAATATCCTTTATATAATGATAAGCTTGGCGTATTGGAACAAAATCTGCCAGCAAGTCCATCAATCTTCCAGTTATATCAGAGGTCACAGAAAAAAATTGTGGGCAAGAAACCTTTGCAGGCCCAAGTTTGGTGATTGCAGCAATGCAACTCATTGCAAGCAACAGTAATGCAATATCACTTCCACTGCCTGAATCTGTAGGCATGCCTTTACCCACCCTGGTAGAAATCAGAGTAACTTCCATTTGTTATGAAATTTATAAGGAAAATCTCAAGGTCCAACAACAGAAGTAATGACATACACAGCAGTGGCAGCAGTAAAGCGTAGGTCCCCCTCAAAACAATTAATAAATGATGTCACTACCGCTGGCACTTGCTCAGACCAAAACCATTCATAAGCCTCGGGATGCTTCACAGTTAATTTCTCCCTTATTAAACTCTCCAAAGGAGCAGACTGTCGCAATAAACTGCACAAAATAAACGGTCAAAAGAGGTGATAAGGCATAGATTAAATGGAAAGTAAAACAGAGGTTCCAGTATAAAAATTGCGTCTAAAACATTAAATGGGGAGAGACATCAATGATAATTAGAGAAATAAAGATTCAGGATGTGTGTGTGTGTGTGTGTGTGTGTCTACACATCAGAAAGAACCTATATTCAACAGAGCAAAACTACATAATTGAAAATCTGAAAGATCAACCAGATAGTTGATGCCTATTGTGAAAATAAGGCTTGATTTTCAACCAATCAAACAAAACCTTAGTGTAGAATTTCTTTTATTTATAAAATGATTTTCCAAGCCAGTTTGAGAGGGGGAAAGAAAGAAATGATCTTCAAAATGCTACTACTTAATCATCAAATTAAGAAAGAACAAATAACATACCACAAATAATTAAGAGAAAAGGAATGGCAACAAATTAGGGTCAAAAGTTTTCAAATGTTTGTTTGATTCATACTAGAAGACATTCAAATAATTGTTTGATATAATCTCAAGTTTGTTTATAGTGTAAAATGTTTAGCATATCAATATTTTGAATAAGCAACAGGGAACAGAACTTTGACAAGATTCTGAAAGCTGAATTAATGTAAGTCAGCTCTACAAGAAGTAATAAGATGTGCTATTCAGTACCTCTTTTGGACAAAAATATGGACATCCCTATCTCTTCCATCACCCCGAGACGAAATCTCACATGCTGCTTGCAATAGAGAATACACAGCAGCCTGATAAATTCATGAAATATGAAATAAGCCTAAAAGACATTTTCTACAGAAATAATTAATAGGATAAACCAATTGGTGCACTGCGAATACAGCTTTAAACATAAATATCAGAATCGGGAAATAATTGCTAAACAACTGCATAATTTTGAAACAAAATGAGTAGAAAACCTGATAAGAGAGAGTTTTAACCCAAGCATTCCTGTCAACGCCAAGCCAGGCAGTTGAAAACCATGATAATTTTGAAAGAGAGCCCTGTTCTTTAATAGCCAATTCAAAGACCCTAGCAGCATCATGAAATGATTGAACAAGTCTATCCCCATAATCTTCCCCTTCCCTTTCCCTTTTCCTTTCCCCTTGTAAAGACTCATTAATTTTGGTTCTCAATTCATCAACAGTATTAGAACTACTACTCGCCGGAGAATGAGGACTCCCATTCACAGTCACACCTTCATCTGCACTGGCAAAGGGAACCACACTCTTTCCCCTACTACTTCTACTTTGATAAGTTGCTGCCAATTGGTAATTATCATAATTATTAAGACAGTGTTTGGTGTTCCCTAATAAACCACACCTTCTCCTCATCAGATAAACATGCTGTCCAACAAAATTTCGAGAACCACGTCCTTTTGAATAACTGCAAATTGGATTTACAAAATTGAAACTATCATTACCAATTTCTAAGCATCCAAACAACAAAAAAATTGATTGATATTAATATTGAAAAAAGAAAAAGAAACCCTAGCTTTATTTACTTAAACAATATATATATATCAATTAAATTAGAGAGGACCTTGAAGGTATAAATGTATGATGATGCAACTTAATTGCCATAGGACGAATTTTATAGTAAAAATTGTTTTAAGGAAAAAATTAAAAGAATTCAGTAAAATAAGATATGCAGTGTTTGGGTAGCGGGAAAAATGAAGTAAAACAGAGGAAAAGAAAGGAGAAAGAAGAAGAGGAAGAGGAGGCTGTTTTTTTATAAATAAAAAGAAAATTGGGATGACGTGGCAGAGAGACTTTATCTGTATACGTGGAGAAGAGAGTGATCACATTTAGTTTGTGTGGTTGCCTTGCCTAGTGTGCAAATTGCAATGGAACTACTCCGTAAATTTTACATATTACTATTTACTGCTACTAGAAGCTTGTTTTGTTGTTATTTAGTGTAGACCAAACCAAACAATGTCTAGGATTTTTCTTACCTTCATCTTCCCTAAAAGCGGATTGAGAAGCACTTGTATGAAAGATGGACAATTTCCCGTCAATCTATAATAATACAAACAATCCAAGTAAACATCCATGAAAATGACCAATCAGCTTTGGCTCGATGGTAGTGGGGCATATCCCCCACCCTCAAGATATTGGGTTCGAATCTTGAGATTGCCTTTGGTCCTTATAAAGGACTCCGTCGATTGGATCCCATCAAAAATAAGTGTGGAGATCTACAATTAAAAAAGTACTAATTTTAACATACTAACATTCCTGACTCCATAGGATACTTTAACAACATGAAATAGTAAAATGAAACAGTAAAAAAAACATTCATGAAATGTATAGCCCAATTTTATAAACCTTCTCATTTTTCAGCTATAAAAAATGGGGTTTTTTTGTGTTAAACTTGTACCTTATATAATCATGTGTAATTGTATGAGAAATTGAGAATAAATATGTCCACAACCTACTTGTTAATATTTCATAACTAGCATATGAATTTTAATGATTTTACTAGTACCCTTCCATCTCATAAGTTATATAGTAAAACATCCATTTAGGAATACTCTATTATGGAATAAAAAAATTCTGGTCCCAACTTTCACTCGTCAAGTTATAAATTCTATATATATTAATAATAATTTTATAGGATCCTAATAATATGACTATATAGAAATTTTACTGTATGATTAATGTATATTGATGAATTCGATTTAAAATGTTGGATTTGATGAGTGATAGGATAAATTTTTCAATATTAGAGAGGTAGTTTCTAATATATATAGTTGAGGAGTTCATTGAGTAATTGAATCGGTCGACTAGATGGATCGACTAAATGGAA
>CANYLF011599589.1:0-10838 GCA_948193215.1 Bocquillonia castaneifolia | reverse complement strand
ATTTGTGTATTTTTATATTTATTTATATATATATATATATATATATATATATATATATATATATATATATATATATATATATATATATATATATATATATATATATATCATAATCACAGGAGCGCAAATATATAAGCCTATATCAATAATTGAAAACTTGTGCATCATACCTAAATATTTTATATCGGATGAGAAAAAAATATGTTAGGACCTAAATCTGGGTCGGACCGGCGCTAGAAAATGGGTAGGTTTAAATCCATCGAAACCCCTAGCAAGCCTAAAATTAAAACTTTTCTTTATATTATTATTATTATTATTATTATTAGATGGTTCTAGATAAATGACACACTTTTTTGTACTATTAACAAATATATTGACGTTTAATTTCTCATGGAATAAACAATTAAAATAATTAAACTATTTAAATGGACTTCATTTTACTCTTGATTAATATATATATATATATATATATATATATATATATATATATATATATTAATGAACAGGTATCCGGGTCCTCGTTTTACGGTTGACCCGACTAATTTTGACCGGACGCTGTTACATGTCCCTCCCCAAGGGGTGCTGAGAGAAGTCACGATCGAACCCGCGACCTTCCCAGCAGCACAAGTGGTCTTTGACCAGCTAGGCTGTTACCCCTTGGGTGTATATATATATATATATATATATATATATAGAGTTCAACAAAATATTGTAATTTAATTAATAATTGAACTCATATAAATTATACTATAACAAATAAATCCACTAGTCTTTAAATAAATAATAATTTATTTTCAAATTGAAAAATCATTATTTATTCCTTAAATTTATAAATTTAAAGGTTATATATGAACTTTCCTAATGAGAGCAAAAATCAATTTATAATACTAAAATCCCTAGGGTACATTTATCTTTCAATTAATCAATTATATAATCCTTTTAGATTTTCACAAATAAATTATAAAAAGAATTAACATTAAAAATCTATAATCTCCATTAGAGATTTTAAAACAATCGGGTTATTACAAAATACCTATACAATACACACCATTTCTAAATATTCCATAACATCATATCATTATAAATGGAAGAATAATTATTTTTAACTGAAAAATGTTCTATCTATTTAAGAATAAAATAAGCATACTAGTATGATGAAAATAGTAAAATTTTAATTACTCATAACTCAATAACCATTTTACATGTTTAAAATTTTAACGTTATCTTATTAAAAATTTTAATTCTCATTTTTTATTTTTTTATTCTGTATAAAATTTCAATACTTGATTATTTCTGAAGTAAATTAATTTATTATCACCTTATTATGATAATGTTTCATAATATTATTCCAAATTATAAAAGAATTATAAAGTTTCCTTTACTCTCTATGACAAAGTCACAAGTTTGACTTTTCTTAATTTATTCACATTTTAGATATAGAATTTACTTAGTTGTTATGTTATTATTCAATAAATTATATATAATTTATTTTATAAAAACTAAATTGTAATTCATAACTTCATATATATAGCTGAAGCAATATTACTATAGTTTGTACAGTAGTATCAGCGCCCTTCCGCTGAAATTTAGGGGCTTTTTTTCACTTAAATTACGTGCTATGACATTGCCATTGTTTGTAATTCTAGGCAGAGGTCCAGATGCCCTTTTTTTCCCCTTTATGAAATTCCTAGTTCCTTGGCATATTTACAACTATGCCATTATTTTAAAACCCTTTAGGACATCCTATTTACATTTAGCCCTTTTTTCCTTGCCCTTCTAATGAACTGTTCAGATAAATTACACTCTCGCCATTCACCATGAAATTGGGCTCCTGGGCTGCATATTCAATGTTGATGATTGGACTAGCTTATCCGGGCCATGCCACTAAGATCTAGCCACCGTTGCAGCAGTATTGGCAACTCAAAATCATCAAAGGCATGCAAGGTGACACCTATCCATGGTCCTGTTCTGACTCAACAGTTGTGTAGTGAATTTTGACCACTATTGTACTCATGCAGGCTTTCTTCCAAGTTTACTGTTTGCTCCTGTCTGAGCTCCATTTGTCGAGATTGGTGATTGGCAAGGAAAATGACCTTTGTTTAATTAGGAATGAGTTCTTTAGCTTATTAAAAATAGGAAGCACTGCTTTGCTTTCTTACTTAAAGACAAATTAGTGTACTGTGTTGGGTTCCTTTTACCTGGAATTCTGTTGGGTCCAGTGCAAGGCGCTATATCTGGGTGTGATTCCTTGGTTTTTCCTATCTTTGCAATGCCAGTGGATTGGTTCATCAGTGATGGCATAGATTGCACTTGCTTGCTTTTAAATTTATCATTACAAAGAAGTTGTGGAAGAGTAGTAGAACAAGAGCGAATGAGATGGGAGAGGAGGAGAGGAAGGATTGAAGTAGTAGGAGAACAATATTGTTTTACCTAGTCTGGGTGCTCATTTTTCTGTTGTTGCTATTTTCTTCCTTTGTACTTGCAATTGATGCTTCAGGTCTTGCTCTGTGCTTCTCTTTACTTGGAATTAAGTGCCTCAGGTGTGCCATAGAGTTGCTTGCATGTGCAGATGTACTCATAGACTATCTTTATTTTCTGATCAAGTACATCATCATCATGGGCCTCTAAGTAATTCTTAACCCGCAAGGAAAGATGGAGAGATCATAGCATTAGAAAGGTTGATTAACTGTTTGATGTGCAGTGTATGTGTTTGAGTTGATTTGTTGCTGTGGGAGAACCTGTCAGGATGAGATTATCAAAGGCATGCCAAGTGACATCTGTCCATTTACTACTATGCTAATTTAACAATTGTTTTATAACAACGTGAAAAGGTAATTAGATTGAATAAGTGATCAAGCACATCATCATGGGCCTCTAAGCAACTCACAGAATTATATAAGGCATGCATGCAAAGTGACACTTGTCTGTTTCACTGTGCTGCTTCAACAGTTGTTTTATAATGGAGTGCAAAGGTAATTAGGCTGAATAAGCAGACCTAGCACTTGGATATAATCATAATGGTCATTTCAAAGCAAGTTATCACTGTTCGCAAAGACTTATATGCCCCTGGATTGTTTATTTGGCTTTTATATATAAAGGCCTAATAGCCTTTTATGGCCTGAACTTTAGGTCATTTTTCAAATATAGCCCCAATTTCAAAAAGTTTCAATTAGTACCTGGTACTTTTTGAATTAATTCAAATATAGCCAACTCAATTTTGGCGTGTGTTTTGGTTGACGTAGCTTGCTGACGTGGCATGTGTGGTTGACGTGGCATGTGTTTTTTGTTGACGTGGCTCTCATTGCTGACGTGGCATGTGTTTTGATTGATGTGGCAGCCGCATCAGCAAGCCACTTCAGCCAAAACACACGCCAAAATCGAGTTGGCTATATTTGAATCAATTCGAAAAGTACCAGGTACTAACTGAAACTTTTTGAAGTTGGGGCTATATTTGAAAAATGGCCTAAAGTTCAGGCCATAAAAGGCTATTGGGCCTTTTTTAAATTTTTGCAAAATTATATTTTGTGAGTATACATATATAGTAACTATGTATTTGAATCTTTTGACCTTCAAGGAAGCCACCAAACATGAAAAATATATAATAAAATTTTTATATAGGAACATTCTATTTATAAATAAACTCTTCATAGAAAAAAAATCGATCTAAATAAACTTCTATTGAATTATAATTTCTATATAATATATTTATTTATTCATAAAATTATTTACATTTTTAAATATACAAAGAGAAATAATAAAATTAAAAATTTTATGTAAAATCATTTTTTTTAAATACTCTTATTGAAAGTTTTAAAAATAATTAATGACACAACATATAATTAAAATACATATTATATGGGTGATTTTTACACAATAAATATGAATACTTTCGGTAAACATGCATGTTGTAATTAAAGATACATATCATTTTAAAACATCTAAAATAGAAAGTGTAAATAATTTTTGAATGATTTTTTTAGCAAGAAAACATATATTACCTCTGTCCCGAAATAATGGGCAGTTTTGAAAGTTTTTTTTATCTCAAATTATGAACAGTAATTTAATCTATTAAGTGATCAAATAACATATATACCTTTTATTCATTGTGGCAATGGATTTCAATTTCAACATAATTTCAGGGAATTAATTCATTAAATGAGGGTAATAATAATTTTTTCTTAATAAATTAATATATTTTACCTAGTAATTATAAACCTATTATATTTATCCAAAATTGTACATCTTTTTGAGAGGGAGTAATATATATATAAGATGTGCAATTTTTATACAATAAATATGGACACTTTAGCATTGAAGATGTAGGTATTAAAAGATAAGTATCATTTTGAGACATTTAAAATAGATCCAAAGGTATGTGGATACGAAAGTGTTAGTGTATCAAATCAACTTGGTACAATGCATGTGGATAAGGCCTTAAAAATTATGTTCCTTCGTTGTAATTTCTGACTACGCGTAGTCTCCTAGCTGAACTATGGAATGGTTTGTTTAGCTGGCTGGGTATATGCTTCCTTCTTTCCTATTCCGTCATTGATTTTTATATTTAATGGTGTAGTTTATTCAAAGGAATCTAACAATCAGTATTTAGTTCCTCTTTTTGGATGATTTTGACATGAGAGATTTAAAAACAGAAAAATGAGAATTTTCAGAGACACAGTAGATATCAAGGATTCTTTGTATAGTTTCTTATATTTATCTATGTATCTTGTTAAGTGTAAATATCCTGGTTTAGCTCTTTTCAGTGATGATTTAATTCATTGTTCTTCCTTCTTTTAAGTTGTAAATTTTTCTCTTCTTGACCAATTCTTTTGGTCTTTAATAAAATACCCACATTCATAAAAAAAAAAAAAACTTTGAATTAAATTAGGGAGGAAAACATAATAATAATAATAATAACGTGATGCCTTGGATTCTTAACCCATTAGCCTCCGGAGAGAGAGAAGAATGTTGCTCCCCGTCCACTTCTTCAACGACGTCGTCTTCTTCTTCAACTTCTATTGGGAAGGACAGCGATGATCTGTGGGGAAGTACTGGATCATCATCGGATAGTGAGGAAAGTGAGGTGCAAGGTGTTTGCAGAGAGAATTTTAACCTCAACGACGCCCTACAGGAAGCCTTGCCTATCAGGTTTTCTTTTTTTAATTTATTGCACACATTTTTATAGCTTTTTTTTTCTCCCTTAATTTTATGATCAAGTTTGAACTCTTAGTTTCACATGAGTGATTTTTTTGCTCATTTTAATATTCAATAATGACAGTATAATGTCATGTGAATTAAACTAATTTTATAGCCCCGAACCAATTTATTACTAATAGGTGATTTATTTTTTATTAATGTGTTAATTTATATGAATATTTTATTTTATATATACTTTATGACTATTTATAAATGTAATATTATTGTGTTCTTTTTAAAATAAATTAAGAATGGTCAAATGATAATTTTATATTTTAAAATATTATAAAAATTATGATTAAATGAATAATATTTGAATCGATTTCTCATTCTCTAATCACTTATTTTTAAAATTTTAGGCCCATCTTTTTTTTTGGTAAATAAGTGGGGCATGGTCTAGATTTGTTCAAAGGCTAGGTAATTATCTAGACTTGAATAGCTTGAGTCCGATTACATCTGAATTTTTCATGGATGAGTTTGAATTTTTAATTTTTATAAAAATTAGATGCAGAAAAAAAAAAGACTCGATTTGAATCAGAAAAATCTGAAAAAATCCAAATATATAAGCATGCTTAGGCTAAATAAAGGTCGGCTGCGAGCCGGGTAGACCAGTGAAAAGGTAGATCCAGTTGAACTCGGTCCAAACTAGCCAACACGACGTATCTAACATTTTTTTTTTGATAAGTTGAACATGTCTAACATGGCTCCAAAACAAAAATAAAAACTAGATAATGAGATATTCTTCCATAAAGCATGATTCACATGGACTATTTCTATTTCTATGATAATTGAGTCCCACATACAGATCCCACACGTAAAATCCGTATGTTATAGAGATGAGATGATGATAGATGAATCATGGTATATCTAAGAATTTTCCCTAAATAATACATATCCTTGAATAGCTAATGCATACTGCATCAGTGGACATAAGCATACGAAGGCCATTAGCATTAGGAATATCAAGAATTTTAGTAATACCCCATCCAAGTCTTAAAAGCATGATGAAATCAACCCAACAGTTTGTTTCTCTGTGACTGTAAACATGGGGGTAGCTCAGGCTCCGGTGTTTTTTAAGATACTAATGCATTGTTAGAGGCACGATACTCCTAAAATTATCATTGGACTTGCCTAATATGTATTGAATAGTCAAGAGAGAATCCAACTCAATTAAAACTTTTTTATAACCCCAGTCCCAAGTTAGCCGTGATCCAGATAAAACACCCCCAGAGTTCCGCTTTAAGAACATAACAAACTCCAATTTTATGAGCAAAGCCTGCTGTAATCGTTTCAATTCAGAGGTATAACTATAGGTTATCATACGAAAATATTTCTTTAATATATAATTAGATTAGGAAGAATTTGATTTCATTTTTTGGTTTCTTACATAATTTTTTTTTTGAGTTATGGGTGGGAATTCAAATTAAAACTATCGATTTCAAAATAAATATTGTGAGATTATGCCTTTGAAGACCTTGGATAAGTTCTAATCTTTAACATCTAGAGATTTATAGATTTTTTTTGTATTGTCTTCTAAAATTTATAAATTCACAATTTTATATCGTTGCATCATGCATGATTGATTGGTGTTGGATTGAATTAAATCTTATCATGACTAGTGGTATCTAGATACCATATGATTGAATTCTATGAGTTCATATACAAGATGATTAACTGCATCATCATATGATTTTTTTTTCAAGACAAGACCATTCAAATTTAACAAGGTAACCATATTTTATCAATAATAAAAAAATGAAGGATATGTTAGAAAATAATTAAAAAAAAAAAGAAAGTCAAATATTTCAACTGTCACATGTGTTAGGCACCAAAATTTAACTTTAAAAGTTGGCAAATAAAATTTGCCAAGCTTGCCTATAAATATGGCCTTGGCCATTTTAAGAATATGCATCCAACACAATAAAACACAGCACACACAACACAGAGGGAGATAAAATATTGTAAGGTGTAGGTGAGACAATCGGGTGTGTTTTAAGGTCAAGAAAATTGTAAGGGTTAGAGGGTTTGGATAAAATTTTCTGGGTATCCTCTGGGTATTTTTCTTGGGTTTTGGGTGTGAGAAAAATGTTGTATTTTATATTGTGTGGTAGTAATAATTTTTCACATAGTGAATATTTTTCTTAGTTGTCTTTTGACAACGATCGTGGTTTTCCTCAAGGGAGTTTTCCACGTAAATATTTGTCTTGTTAATTTTTCTGTGGCTATTTGACTATTTTTATTATTTTTATTTAAGGTGGTTTGTGGGGTAATAGGGGAATTTTTCCTAAGAGGAAAATGTATGTATATGTAATAGTTATTAATTTATTGTACTATATATATATTTGTAGGTCAGGTATATCAGAGATCTGTAATGGGAGATCAAAGTCTTTTGCATGTCTAGCAGATGCATCATCTTATTCCTCCATTAAAGAAATTGCAAAGCTAGATGATGCGTACATAAGGACCCGAAGAAATCTGCTTGCCTTTAAGCTCAGACACAACAACAAAACCAAATACAAGGGAGCTGGAAGAATATCAAAGAGACCCATTAATGCATTGGCTTTCAGTAGAACAGAAAGCATTAATAGTACTAATTCAAATTCAATCTCTAATTCCCAGCTCCTACGTCGACAACCAACATAATCCAGCACTAATAATCTTGCTTCATCATTATTATCATCATCTAATCAGCAACCAAAAGTTTCTATTGGGAGGATATCAATTTCCCTGCAAGATTTACGAACATATTCTGCCCCTAAATCTACCTGATAGAATTATTTATTACCCTTCAGCTTGGGTGGGCTCCAGCACTCCCTACCAGTTGGGTACCCTTAAGAGAGGTAGCTTCTTAATCCGGGTAGCACTTATCAGACCGCCATTCAACTCCACTAAGTAGTCCTTTCATCCCTTAGGTAGTCCTGCATTCATGATTTCTCATTTTCCTTCGGTCCTCAGTCGCATAGTTATCAGACCCAATCCGGCCTGGCAGGTCAACACGGTGACCCGCAACCTGAACCGGGATGAATCACTTATTGGACCAAACAGGATATTGACTCGGAGAAACTCGTTCGATCAGTCCGGTTTTTAGTGACCCGGTTTGGTTTTTCATTGACCCACCCAATATTTAAAAAAAATTTAATGAAATTTAAATTTAAGTTGTTAAATTCATTTTTTTAGGACATTTACCAAACTAATCAAGATTTTTTAAACATTATTGTTTATTATATTTACTTATAATTAAATAATATATTTTATATAATATAATATTTAAATAATATGGTTTAATATATTTTAGAAATAATAAAATATTAATAAAATGTTTATTGAAATATTAATTAGTACATTTTTTTATAAATTTGTGTTTAAAATAATAAAAAGGGATCGCAATCTATTAATTTCCTTGCATATCAATTTTAATATATTATTTACATTTTTAATAATTTATAAATTTACATATATAAGTAAAATTATAAAAGAAAGACATCTTCAAAGATTCAAACATATTTTTAATACAAATATACTTTATAATATTGACATATAATCATAAAAATTAAATATATTTTTATAAATATTAAAACATATTATATATATAAATGCTAAAATTATATTTTATATATATTAAAATATATATTTTTATAGACCCAGCGGTTCAATCAATAATCCACTGATTGAACCAATGATCCAGTGACCCAGACACTTGATCGGGTCAAGTTCCGGGCTGGATCTAATAACTATGCTCAGTGCTCAGTCCCTTGTTAAAATTTTCTAGTTCCACCACTGTGTATAGGTTCACATTTTCCTATAATTGGTTTATTTCATTTCTTGGAGTTTAGGCAAAGCCTAATTTGCATTCATTTTAAGTTTAATGGTACATACTCAAATCTCAAATACTACTTTTGGCTCACAAAGTTTCAAAATATATATAAAAAAAATTATTATTTTAATGTTAATTAGTTGGAAGCTGAAATTATTAAAATACTCTTATTTGTTTAAGAATTAACATACCTCTAGTTTCATTGTATTTATGAGCTCTAGTTTTTCAAGATGGTATTATACTGTTATTCTTGAAAAGAATGATATTTTTGAAACATTTTACTAAAGAATGATGTTTTAGAAACATTTTACTAAAATTAACTAAAATAAATTGCCTTCAAAAATTTTTTGCAAGTGCAACTTTTTCCACTTTTGTGAGAATGAGGTAGTAATACATAATAAGCGAATTGATTCAAATTGACTTTGTAAATATTGTCATGAGTAGTTTTAGTTTGTTATTGGTTATGTTGATTAAATACATACTAATTCATGTTAAATTTACGAATTCAAACTATGAAAAATAAAGGAATGAAATCGATTAACAAACCGTGTTGACGGTTAAAAGAGATCGGTTGATGAGACATTATTGAAAGAGGATTAAAATTTTAAAATAGAATGAAGAAAGCCAAAATTTCCATGTATAATCTAAATAATCAACTAATGTGGCTGAGAAAGATCTTAGATCTATTTAAAGCAAATCTTCTTGTTTGTTTCTATACTAAATATCATTTTGATATAAAATTCTCTACCAATGGATGGATATCAAAAAATAATAATGCATGATTAATTGAAAAATGAAGAAAAAAGAAAATATGCGATGATATAAGTTTTTTTTTTTTTTGCATTTTACTAGTCTTCAAGGAAGCAAATTCTAATATTATTTAATGTCGCACTAGAAGGGACAAAAATTAATAGCAACACAATTTACAAATGTGCAAAACAACGACATATAGTCAAGTTTGTATAACATACGACATATCGTAGGAAATATTTGAAAACATCACCAAATCCACGTGTCTCAGGCCACGTGGTCCTATAAGATTTTATGCAGTGGAAACGTGGGACCCAAGTTGGACATTTATTATATTGTTTTGGTAGAGGCCACATGATGAAATTATATAAGTTTTCTATTAATAATTAATGGAATTCACTTATTAGCCGAGAGCCAAGCCAAGCCGTTGTCTTACACGTTTTTCATGTCACACTTGTATGGCTAAATAACTATAATGTTATAAATATTTTTATTTAAAGTGAATGTTCATTAGCTTAATAATTGATAGATAGTGGATATCTAATTAATTAGCACTAACTTAATAATTGATTGTTAGTGGATGTCTATCAATTAGCACTAACTTAATTATTAATTTATATTTGGTGAGTGATCTTGCCTATAAATACCCTATAGATTTATTTGTGCATGAGATGAAGAAATAAGAGAAGAAATAAAAGTTGAGAGTTTTATGAAAATATTAGTAAGAAATTAGTGTGTTTGAAATAATATTGAAATTATCATCTTAATTTTGTGTCCTTATTTTAATCTTTTTCTAACACGTTATCAGCACGAGTTTGTTTGATTAGTAAGTTTTCTTATCTCAATCTTATTATTATTTACATATTTTAATTTTGTTATAATTTGTTATATATTGTTTAATTTAATTTTATACTTTAATTCTTTTATTTGTTCTTTATATTTTTGCTTCTTTATCATTAGTATATTTTCTTGCTCTTATTTTATTTCATGTTCTATATATACAGTAACATATATATAAAGTTATATTTCTATTATTAAATATTCATAGAATTATATTATTATTATTGTTGTTGTTGTTGTT
>CANYLF011599560.1:0-10058 GCA_948193215.1 Bocquillonia castaneifolia | reverse complement strand
TGCAGTGCTTACTTCAATACTGAGGTAAAGTGTGATATTGTAGATAATAATCTCATAGAAGTTTTCAATGGTAAAATAGTGGAATTTAGGACTAAAAACATATATACAATATTAGAAGGCATAAGAAAATTAGTGATGGTGAGGGTTAGAGATAATAAGAGTTCGTGTGAAAGTGGTTATACAATTTTGGTCCAAGAATTAGAAAAAAAATTGTATGATGCTATGGTTGAGAGTGTGAACTGTCACTTATTGTGGAATGGAGATTGAAGTTGAGTATAAGGGAGGAACATGTATGGTGAATTTGAAAAGGAAAACTTGTCCATGTAGAGCATGGGATATGACAGGAATCCTATGCCCCCATGCAGTCAGTAGTATACAGCACATTGAGAAGAATCCTGAAGGTTTTATTGATGGTTGCCATAGAAAAGAAAAGTATTTGTTAGCTTATGGTACAATGATGGTTGCATTAAATAGTAAAAAATTTTGGGGCAAGAGGGATGTCCTTCCTCCACTACCACCTTCTAACAGATGAATGCTTGGTAGGCATGCACAGAATAGAAGGAAAGAGGAGGGTGAGCAAGGAAGTAGTCATAAGCTACAAAAAAAAAAAGGATATGTCAAGCCTGCTATGAAACTAGTCATAATAAAGAATCCTGCCCTGAATTGAGAAAACAAAGAGCATAAAAAATGCTCAAACTGAGGTACAATGTAATGAAAGCCAAGAACTAGCAGTTCAACAACCCTCATAAGCACAAATAAGCAAATTACAGGTTAGAAAAATCAAATTTTCCATTCATATACTTGATTATCATTATCTTAGGTGTTGTCTTATTTCTTGTTCACATGTATTGAAAAGGAAAAGAAATGAAGATGCAAATGTTGATAGAAATGATGAAAATTAAGTACCTAAGATGCTTTTCCTTTTGTGAATGAGGTAAAAAATCACTGGTGTCTAATATAATTGTTAATGTGATTTGAAATTTTGTTTTGTTGTTTATGACCAAATTTAGTAGAACTGCTGGTGTCTTAGATAATTGTCAAATTCAAGTGAAATTTATGTTTGATGTTTGATTTTCATATAGAAAAATGCAAGTGTTGGTAGAAATTATAAAATTCAAGTACATCTTAGCCTATTGTTCATGATGGAGAAAGAGTTGAAAAATTACCATTCCATATCAAAGAAAGAAAAAACCATCAAAAAGCCAAGCGGATACATACGCATGGTAGTGCAATGCCTTAGGTACCTCATAGATTTGCAGATAGGCCACCTGGGGGGAGGGTTGGTTGCTATAAAGACTTGGAGACTTTGAAAATGATGATTAATGTATGAAATGCAAGTTCTAATGATTAATGATTAATCATCATTAATGATGATTAAATGATTAATGATGATTAATATTTTCTAATTTTTTAAGTTGTTAATATACTTGAGTTGTTGAATTCATTTTGCAGCCTCATTTTTCTACGTAAAGATTTTTTAACCGTTCAGGCAGGAAAAGGTTACGAAATGAGCCAGAACCAGCCTTCATGACTCAGAAAACAAAAGGTTTTATAAAAGGTGGTAAGAAATACATCAGTTCAAGTCAGCTTCAGGTATGTTTATCTTTTTGGTCATGTACTTACATGCTACATATGTTTTACATTTTAAAAGTTTGATACTAGTTCAAATTGCAGGATATATCAAACGAGACAAAAAAAAAACTAAAGCTAAAGTTAATGATGCTTCAAGTGCAAGATCTGTTGCTATAGAAAATAAAGATAAAAGGAAAGACAAAGTTGTAATTGAACACCAAAGCAAGAAGCAACAAAGGTTTACTACTGAACAGAAAGGCAAGAAGAAAATGCTTACAAATGAAAGAACCAAAGGGAATCCAAATGTTGGCATAAAGATTGGCAATTAGTATTGTCTTTTTGTTGCTTAAAGTATCCAGGCTTCAAGACTTAGTCTTTTTATTATGGCTTATACTTTTATAAGTCAGTTGTTTTTTGTATGAATTTGACCAAAAACTATATTAATACCTTGGCCATTCAGTTTATTGGAATGCTTAAATACTCTTTGTTTGATAACTTATCAATATATATGTTAATGCATATTAGAATTAATATTCTTTTACTGTCACCTGGACATCAAATTCTATGCTTAAGTGATGGCCATTTAGTGGCCTGCTATGACCATGAGGTGTTAACTCTTCTCTAATAGGATTAATGCAAATTATTTTTCACTATCATGGCCAGTAAACTCTTACCTTTATATTGTTGTCTCCATTGCTCAATATGAAGGATACCTATTTCCATTTGCAGAAGAACTATTGTATAATAAGAACTACTGTTGTTGTCTCCTTCATTTTTTGGTAATATGCCAACACTCGAAGTCCTGAACTTATCAAGAACTTCTATCAAATCATTGCTAGAGTCTCTTTTTAGGTTGATCAAAATCAAAAGGTTGTTTTTAAACCATTATAATCTTATCTTGATCTTGTCGCCTGAAATTGGAGAACTTAAGTAGCTCGAATTACTTGATTTTGGAAGAGACTGAGATAACCGGCCTTACTAGTTGGTGTTTTAAAGTAATTCCATATTTATAAAAAATTCTAGCAAGTGTGATGTTCATTTTATTGTCAAAATCTACCAAAATTTCAGCTTTAGATTCATTATTTTAATAACAAATACAGCAAGAATCTCACAATGATCAAGGGCATAAATATAATATAAAAAAGAAGATCTCAAACATGAAAATATGATCTTCATAACACATCTAGAGATTAAAAAAGACCTTTCAAAAATTAAACCCCATTAGAGATAAAAACAACCTTTTCAAAATAAACCCCATTAAAGAGATGAAGAAGCTCATCTAACTAATTAACATAAACAACTAATTCCATAGAATTTATAGAAAAACCCCTAGTTTACCCATTCCTAACCTTAAACAAAGTAATCGTACAATAACCATGTTACTTGAAGATTATCACAATAATAAGAATGATGACTAAAATCCACATCCTTTTCTCTCTTGTCTAGCATATTTCGAGATTCCTCTCTGATTTTGGCTTGCTATTCAATAACCCATTGATGAACCTTCTTGCACTTTCATTATGTTGAACTTCTGCCCACTCAAATGTTCGATTACAGCCATGATTCTGACATGACCAGAATCGTCTCCTTGGATTTGAACGGGTCCAAGATGTCCTCATTATTCTTCATAATCCATAAGGGCAGTGTTCATTCACCTCCATCTTCTCTTCTTTGAATCTTTTTTTTCTGTACTGTTTTAAATAGTGAGTTATAATCCTAATACTCAATATTCTTATAGCAATAGGGATAAGGGTAGGCCTGTCCAAATAAGTGATAAAATTTGATGTGGCAAGACACGTCATCTAAAGTGGGACCCATTTGTGTACAGTTAGCACGCCGATGATTGGAAAAGGAGAATAAGAATCTAGTTGAGTGGTTGTAAAAAATTCAGGAACTCATTTGAACAAATAACATGTTCAGGCACTAATTGACTATTTTGGACAAGTTCAGATATCACTGGTGCATTTTTTTCCTTTTTTTTTTGGGAACAAAATCTGCGAGTATGTCTCAACCAAGGACGAAGCCATGCCGCACCCCCCCTCCCCCAAACGTTTTTTTTTTAATCTAGTACATGTCAAAAAAAAATTAGCCTTTATTTCTATGTGATTTTAAACTTTGGCTCCCCCCTAAATTATTTTTATTTATTTCAATACCTATGTAAAATATTTTTCTCATACTCGTTTTATACTTTGACCCTTCAAATTAATTTTTTAAAATTTTACTAGTTATATCTAATTTCATTTTACTCCATTTATATTTCTCAATTTTTAATTATTTAATTATATTTTTTTACAACTTTTCACTTCTAATTTAACTTTTAATCTATTTTTTATATATATCTTAAATAATCTATTAAGTCTTATTTTATTAATTATTTACTCATAATTACTCCATCCTCCAAATTAACTATCATTTTAGATAAAATCACACCCTTTAAGAAAATGAGTAAAAAATTATTGCTTTTATAAAATATTACTAAGATGACTAATTTACTTTTAATATAACCATTAATATTAGAGAGTTTAAAAGAAAAAATATAATTCGAGAAAAAATGCACAAAATTTTCACCGATATTAAAATGTAAAACAATTGAGAGTATAAAAGTGGAAAAAATAATAATTAACTCATTAATTTCTTAAAATGATATAATTTATAAAAAATATTTAAAAAGTATAGTTAATTTAGAATAGAGGAACTCTTTTAATATTCTATATTGTATAAAAAATTTTACAAATAAACCATGTAATATAAGAGATATATGTTTTTTTTTTAGTTTGGACCAGGGGTGAGTAAAGCCAAACTAAACTGAAAAATCGAACCAAAATTTTAAATTTAGTTCGGTTTGATTGTTAATTTTGGAAATTTTAACAGAACCAAACAGAAATTTTGTTCTAAAAATCGAAAACCAAACCAAACTTTCATTATTTGGTTTGGTTCAGTTTGAAGAGTGAGAAAAATTTAAACCAAAATAACTGAACTAAAAACAAAATACCCACCCCTAATTTTAGCCCTCCTAAGTTCAAGTTCTGGCTCCACCCTTGGTCTCAACCATTATGTTAAGTTTATAGTCTCAATCACTAGGTTAAGCCTGCAGGGTGGTGGTGGGGTAAACCATGTTTACCTTGTGTTGTATTAAAATTTACGTTTTTAATTTTTGCTAATTTTCTCTAATAAATATTAGTGTTAATTAGTTGATTAGAAAATTAATTTGATAAAAAAATTCAATTTGGTTTATAAATTTATAATATTTTTAAATTCATCTAAACATTATTATTTTTGATATTAAATAAAAATAACCATTTTTACTTAATTTAATTCTAATATAAAAAGATTGGTAGATTGGTAATTAATTTAGCATATTAATTTATTTTCATATTAATTGATTATATATAAACTAAATTTAATTGATTATGAACTTTTTAATACTTCCCTTTAAAAAAGATTAAAATAAAAATTTAAAGGTTTTACCTGCGAAAGTTGGTACAGTTGGCGAGGTCCTTCTAGTTTCATGGAGAGATCTCAATTTCGAGCTTTGTCTTCACTGGGAGGGTGAAAGGGGCTCAAAAGGGCCATTTATTGCTAGGGTCGGCTCCCTCGCAATGGATTAGTCTGGATCCAAAGGACTTGAGATACCACTGTAGGCATTACCTATCAAAAAAATTTAAAGGTTTTTTAAATTATTATAACAAATTAAAAAGAAAAGAGAAACGAGACTATATTGATTAAGTATTCGTTAAGTGAACATGTTTGCATCTTATCAATTATGATTATGTGGTGGCAAACTATCCCAGCATTTAACAAATTAAAATTTTAAAAAAATCTACAGTATTTATTACACTTTGCTCCCCGAATTTACTCATATTTTTTTTTTCTAAAAATGGCTTCTTCTTCTTTGCTTCTTCTTCAAGAAAGACCTCTCTTCTTTAATCTATATTTTCTTAATAAATCAGCAGCAGCATTTGCTTGCCCATGCAACCCCTTGATTAATTGATTAAGATTGTGCATTCTTCTCTTAAACCTTTGATTAACCATTTTTTAACTTAGCCTAGGGGTTTAAGTGTAGCTATGTCCTTGAACCTTTGAAACCCTTGCAAAACTACATTTGTGCTTAATTGTTTGCTTGAGGACAAGCAAAACTCTAAGTTTGGGGGAGTTTATTGTGTGTTTCACACACATATATACATTAGGGCTTAGAGACATTAGATTAGGGGAATTTAACTTTATTTGAGCAAAAACCATGCAAATTCCTCTAGTTATGCATCATACAAGTGTGAATTCAATATCTTTTATGACTCTTGTGTTTTCATGGTGATTTACACTTGTTTTGGTGTGAATTTGATGTAAGTATGTGACTAGGCCCACAAGTGTACAGGTGTCGAGTTATAGATAAGATGAGTACGGATATCGTTTTCCCAAAGGAGTAGGGGTTTTGAATATCAACCAATCAATCAACAATAATTATCCAAACAATTAATATCAAAGATGAAATTTGTGAATTAAAATGGATAAATATGAAACTAAATTAAACAATCAAACTTATAACAATTAGTATAAACTAAAGAAATGGAACTAGCAATAATGTCTAAATAATCAATTAACTATAATAAACAAAATTCAATTAATGGGTAAAAACAATCTAAGGCAAGATCCACTCCTAGCTATGAATAATATATCAAAACGAGAATAGACTTGGCTTGGCACAAACCCCAAAATAAAGGATAGGGGAGGCTACCGAACCTTAACTTATCTCTAAGATTAAGGTATTAAGCTCACTAGTGATGAGCTTGACTCTCATCACAACCCAAACATAAGAAATCTTTCATTAAGCATACAAATCCCCTCTTTATCCCTTAAAAGCAACCACAAGACTTCCATGATAATGGTAAATCTCATATACCCGCATACATATTCATAAGCAACTAACATTTCTCAACATTAATCACCATCAAGATAGAATTTATGTGGTGGCCAAACACACAAACACAACAATAAGCATGTATGTAGCTAACCCTAAGAGAGAGAAAGTCTTAACCAAGCATAAAATCCCATCTCAATACATGTTCAATAGTAAAGGGGCTTCACAAGCCCTAGAATATAAGAAACTACTCACAATCCATTACAAACAAATCACAAGCAAAAATAACTTCCAAAAGCAAAGGAATTAGAAGGAAAATAAGTTCTTAGATTAATGTATAGTGATAGAAGTGTTTACAAATTTTTAGTAAGTAAAACCTAGATTAAACTAATAAAAACCAAAGAGAAAATAGTAGTTTTTCTCTCTAAAACTATCCCTAAAATACTACAATGGCTACTCTCCTCCAAATTGAACCCTAAAATATTATATTTATAGTTTCCCACAAATAAGCCCATTAAAACTCCAAAATACCCCCAAAAACCCACTCAAAATCGGACCCAAGCCACCAAAGAAATCAGCCAAACACCAAAAAAATCGGTTTCCTGTGAGTTGAACTGGACCTGACTGGTCCGGACCTAGGTCCTGTTTAGGGCTGGAACTTTGCTGCTCAATTTGTGAAGAGAACCGAACCTGGACGGATGGTGAACCGGACCTGGCTGGTCCGGTTTAGTGGTTCGAACTTAACTTTGACTAGCCGGTTCAGTAGTTAGCCTGACTTGTGAGGGGCATATCTTCTTCGTCTGAAGTCCAAATTAAGAAATTCTTATAAATAAACTCAATTTCAGGAAGTCTACTTCAATTAACCTTTCACAATCTTGGACTGATTCTGATGTTTTAATTCCTAAAATGCCCTTGCGAATTTACTGCTACGGTTGAGGCAGCTTTTGGAGTGCTTTTCGGATTTTCACTTGTAGCTCTCTCATCCTAGCTCCAAATGCACTGATTCTTGTTACATTTTACAATAGATAGATGGTGCTATATGGATGTAGCTTTTGGTCTCAAAATTCTTTGTACTTTGCCTATTCTGGCTCTCCGAAATCGACCGTTCCGTAAAGTTATTTTCCAGCCCTTTAATCCTCAATTCTCCATGTTTTGCCCAAAAGCTACAAATCATTCAAACTCCACACCTATATGGAATTTACACCAAACCAAGCATAAATGACCAATGAAATTCAATATATGCAAAACAAATACATAAATGCTTGTATGGTGCAAATAAGGGGATAATGCATGATATTCACTTAGTTTTGGATGGAAACTCAAAACTGAGCATATTTAAACCCTAATTACTATATGTGTTGTACACACATCCGTATGAAGCCTTGGAGGTTTGGAAGCCAGAGACAATATTGAAGTTTGGAGCTTCAGGAAGCTAGAAAGCGATTTTATGAATTAGCCAACTTCGGACGATTCGAGCGGTTAATATGGAAAGAGTTTTGAAGTGAAAAGCCCTAGATCACAAGCACCTAGAGTCTACTTTCATTTGTAATAAGAATCAACTCAATTGGTACTAGGACGAATAATATGCAACCCAAACTCTGGGAAGTGCTCTGAAAGCTGTCTCAAACGTAGCACTGAAATGTCAGGGGCTTTTTGGGCATGGAAACGATGGAATTAGAGAAACTTCAAAACATAGAAATTAAATTAGAGATCTTGAACTTCATTTTAGGCTCAAGAATTTTTTCTATTTTGTAGTTTGGACGACCAAGATATGCTCCTTGTAAGTTGGGTCATCTGCTGAATAGCCGGAGAAGAAAACTTTGAAAAAAGCCAAATTTCACCAAAATTATAAAAGCAAATCGGTCCTGGGACCGGACCTTGAACCGGGCCTACACTAGTAGAAATGACGATTTTTATTGCAATTTTAGGGGTTTTTTAGGGATTTCAAGGGCATTTTTGTGTGGGACTATAGATAGAATATTGTAGGGTTTTCGGGGACACATTCCAATTAGATTAAAGTTGATTTAGGCTTTAATTAACTCTACTTTTCTTTAATTAATGGAATTCCTTTGCTTATTTTAAGTTTCCCTTTACTTTTGTGGATTGAAAGCTATCTAAATGGGTAATATCTTTTCTTTAATCTCATTTTCTTTTATTTGTATAATGATTAGTGAGTAGATTTTATCTATAGAACTTATGGATCCTTAGTCATATATTTGTGATGAAAAAGCTTATGTTCTTAATTAATGATTAGTTGATTTTGTGTTCTCTTGTGTGTGTGCTTATTGTGTATGGTTGCTTTAAGGCCTTAACATTCCATATTCATTCTAATGGGTAAATAGCCATAGCGATATGGGTTTTCTTGTAGAACCTCACATTAGAGACTTAATTTCTAATATATGTGAGAACTAGAAAGGGGATTAAGGGAGTAATGTGAACCATAAGACTTAATGAGTTAGATTATTCATAGGCTAGAAACAAGTGTTGGGTTAGTGGGTAATTTCTAACATGTTTAAGTTGCGTAGAGATATGAATTTGAGAAATTAGGGTCATCTCACCACCAAAGATACTTGCTTTAATTAGAAACTACCCTTGGGTTATTGGCTAAGGTGATGCATGGTTCTAGGGATTTTTATTTTAATTGTTGGTGTTTATTTAATTTGCTCTTGCTTTTAGTTATTTTTACCATTTGTGTTAGCTAGTTTATTTAGTTGTTTATGACATTGTGAATTGTGTTTCCTAGATAATCTAAAACTATAGCCACCTAGAACTCAATCAACACAATTCCTCGTAGGATCGATAACTCTACTACCTTATTACTACTTGAGTCGTCGTGCACTTGTGGCTCATATCAGTAATCAATTGGGATTGATTACTTGGTCTGAGAGTGTCCATTGCCTTGTACAAGTGTCAATCTTGTGAAATTTGAAAACACTTGGGTTGGGTTTAGAGTTAGCTTTGGGAAAACTCTTATAAAAGTATGGTATTAGCCTTGTAAATACTAAGTTGTGAGTTAACTTTGGAAAATCTCTCATTTGTAATCCTTGGTGGATAGTGAAATCCCAATTTTATATTGGGAGATCAGACGTAGGACATTTGTTGTTTGAACCATTATAAAAACTTGTGTTCATCTCTTCTATGTTTGAAGTTGTCAAATTTCTAATTCTGTACCAACTTACCTTCTTGACATTTTAGCTGATATCGGATCCCAATTGCTTATTTTCTACCTTATCTTGGGGGAGTGAGAACAACTTCAACAACTTGAAACCATATTTCAGTGGCAGTGGCTATCCTTATTAAAAGGTTAGAATGTAAGCCTATTTGGATAATAACTACGTCGATGTGTGGGATCAAATTCCCATGGAATGGACACCACCAACACAAAAGGTTAGAGATGCAGAATAAGAGATTCCAAGAAAAGATTGGGTGAATGCACTTTGGAAGAACATGGAAGAAACAATAGAGTCATGTCTATTCTTTTTGGCTCATTCTCAAGAGAAAATGCTATAGAATTCAATATTGCACAACCACCTTCTCAGTATGGAAGACTCTAACCAACTACCATGACGCACTCATACAGTGAAAAACAAGAAGGTTAAGATATTGGTCTATGAGTATGAAACATTCAAGA
>CANYLF011599223.1:0-11774 GCA_948193215.1 Bocquillonia castaneifolia | reverse complement strand
TTATTATTATTATTCAAATTACATATAAAAATAAATGTATAATAAAAAAAGGAAAAAGGAAGAGAAGGGTCCATTTATAGCAGATTCGTTTCTTGTCCGTTTATGATCTGCATACACACACAGAGCACACTGCCTGAAATTGCAAACTTACCCATTTTTTTTTTAAATAAAAACCCTTCTTACTATTTTATTAGCATTCCTAATTATTATTATTATCAGCTTATTATCCGTGTCATTACATTGCAAATATTATTATTGCATTTATATCAATTATTAATCAATAGCTCACTCTTTATACACTCCTTTCCTTTTTTGTTATTTTCTTTTTTTAAAAAATATCACCTTCTCATTTCAGCATATATATTTTCTTTAATATTCTTTCTCATCATATCACTTCTTAAAAGCCACAACAATCAATTAGGTTTTCAAGCAGTTTCCTTTCTTGCAAAAATTAGCTGTAACCCACATTATTACACATTACAATAATAATATACATATATGTAAGAAAAGCTTGGGTTTTGATTCTGTTGAGCAATTCTTGATGAGAATGTCCAGGTGGGTTTCTGTTCTTTTGTGTTTTTGTTGTATTATATTTATATAAATAATGGATAATGACAATGTGGGTATTTGTTTGTTTGTTTGTTAGTTGTTAGAAAAAGGTAGAAATGCGGAAAATGTGGAGAGAAGGGCACAGAAGGAGCCCTCGTATCTCTGCTTTAGATGCAAAGAAAGCTCACTCTTCGAGGTCTTCTGTTTCTGCTCTTACTAAGCTTTCTAATCACCTTACTACTAACTCTACTACTACTACTTTACTTGTCAAGAAACGCCGCCGTTTGTTTCCTTCTGTGGGCCATGCTTCTAGGACTCGAGGAGGCAAGAAGAAGAGGAGGAAGCTTAAACCTCTTCAGGATGTGGCCTCTCTTGTCAATGATGCTGAAGAGGTTGCATTTTTTTTACCATCTTTTCTTTGATGTTTTTGACTTTTAATCATTGATTAGTTTTAATTAATTCTTTTTCAGTTCTTTGTTTTTTTGTTTATTTCACCTGAACTAATTTCTAAGAAATTGTCCATATGTGTAATTGTTTGTGCTCTTTTACTGTTCATTGTAATCATTGAGTGTACTCTCATTTTGGGATTTTTGGTTGTTGACTGGTTTAAAGAGCCCATTTAAAGTTGGGGAAAAATATAATGAAAGTGATTTTTCAGCTGTATTTCAACATTGTTGTGTTACTTTGGAGACATTAGTTGTCCTGGCAACTGTCACCGGTATACCCTCCCACAGGTTGACTCTATTGCACTGTTCCTTTAGTTTTATGTGTTCACATTATTTTTCCAATTTTCTCATTTTAATGCTTAGTTCTGAATTCCAAGATGTCACTTTCAGCAATTCTTTTTTACCTTTTTTTAATTAATTTCTGCCGGCTGGTTTCTCTGGACTTAGTAGGCAGTTAGTTCTTCGTGATCTGCATACTTAGTAGGCAGGCCCGCTATTTCTCCACTAGTTTTGAGATTTATTTTTATTGCTAAACTTTGATTACAGTATGCTTTGGATGATCATAAGGCTTTAACTTTGGTTCTAGGAACTATGTTTCGTAATGTGTATACTAGTCCCTAGATAGGACTAATGATTGATCTGTACTTCTCCATGATGTGGTTGAGCTTGCTTTCTATCTTGCCTTCAGCTCCTTGGAATTATGCTGATAATCTTCATTGTTTGTGTTGAGTTTGGTTTCAGGATCCCAAGTCAAGTGATGAGCAGGATGGCACACAAGCAAGTTCTGAAGATCTTCCCATAAATGGTGGCCCGCCTTTTTGCTCTATGCAAAATGACATTGTAAATCACTTGCCTTTCAATTTCACTTAAACTGACAAGGTGGTTGGTTTTCCCTTTTGCAACAGATCAACCAATTTTGCAAGTTAAAGATAGCAAAAAATATGAGAATCAAGTTATCAATCCAGGTTACATTATGTGTCCTTGTTAAAATTGTGATATTTAGATCTTTATTTTTTTATTTACTTTTTTTGTTTGTGACTATGGCTTCTCTTATATCAAGGTAAACCGCCTGCTGTACAATGTGCTTCGTGGATGCCAGAAAAACGCATACTTGAGCTGATACTTGATGTATTGCAGAGGTGGCTATTCTTTCAAAGAATTAATATGCTTTAAAAATTATCAGGAAGTTCTGTAAGCCTATAATATTTGAGAAACATTTACATCAATAATTCCTGATGAAATTTCATTTCTTGCGGTGATTCTTTTGATCACTTTTACATTTTTAGGAGAGACACACATGAAATATTTGCAGAACCAGTTGACCAAGAGGTAATATTTGTTTAACAGTTTCCTTCTCATTATGATTAGTATTGTTTTGCTTTTTTAATAATCATGTTGGAGTTTTTTTCTCTCTAAATAAGGTAGAGGATTATTATGAAATCATCAAGGAGCCTATGGACTTTGGGACAATGAGAGCTAAACTTCATGAAGGGATGTATAGCAGTCTTGAACAATTTGAGGTTTGCTTCTTTCTTAACTTTGTTTTCAGTGCCTGAGGTAAATTTTTTTGTCATTTGACGTTTGAACCACATAACTTTGCCATTCAATGAAATATGAGCCCTATTTTAATTTCTGACTGTTTTTTTGACTATCACGCAGCATGATGTATTTCTGATTTCTGGAAATGCAATGCATTTTAATTCATCTAGTACAATTTATTTCAGACAGGTATAGTCATCAACTCCCTATCAAAATTCTGAAGTAATATTCTTTCAATTCTGTACCAAAATATTATGCTATTCTTACTGTAAATGGAATGGCAAACCATCTTTTACAGGCTCGTGCCATTGATGAACTAGCTAAGAAGGTTTTTCATGTTCTTAAAACTGATCCTGAGCATTTTGAATTTGAATTCTCGGGGAGTAGACGACGAACTAATAGAAGGCCCAAATGTGAAGCTAAGAATTCAACTTATAGCTCATCTTCTAAGCTTGTCACTAACACAAGATCAAACAATGGGACACTGAATATATCGCGAACACCTGTGCCTAGCTCA
Organism: Bocquillonia castaneifolia; assembly: GCA_948193215.1. NCBI lineage: Eukaryota > Viridiplantae > Streptophyta > Magnoliopsida > Malpighiales > Euphorbiaceae > Bocquillonia > Bocquillonia castaneifolia. Next base: position 8,723 of record CANYLF011599223.1, on the reverse strand, counting down.
GTTAGCAGTGTGTCAAATTTAAGGACAGCATTGCGATCGATGGCTAGGAGCTCTGGTAGTGGTATTGCTGCTCAATATGACCTAAGAGATGATGAAATACCTTCAGGTAAGATGTTAATTATATCCGACTTTCTGAAACTGACACAGACTGAACAAGAGGATACATATAACACTCACCAAAATCTGCTGTAGATCACCCTAATGATTTCAGGCCCTTGTTTTAGACATTGTAAATAAGCTTCATGGCCTAAGAGAGTTTCTCTTTTTGTTGTTTGTTGTTTAGTTTTCTAGGGAGATTCTGTCATGACTTTCTTTTTTTTTCAACTTTATTTTTAATTTGTTGTAACTACCACAAGATCAAGGTGCACTGAATGATCTAATGGTAGTTACTTGCAAAGTAATACTCTACAAAAAACAAAGCCAGCATAGAAAGGACCTAGTTTTCTAATACATGCAATATGAATCCTTTATTACGGAAAACTAAACACAAAGATAGGAGCACTTATCACTTGCATTCACCAAGTCCAAGTAATTTGCTAACTTTAAGTACGTGGCTCGTCCTCATTGAGTCATGACATTGACTAATAGCTGGATCTGCTACGCAGAGAAAAATGGTTGATTTTCACATTAGGACTTCTGATTATTGTTTACCAGGACATCAATTCTAGTGCAATTACTTTGTGTGAGACTGCATTGCAAGATGATTTAGAACTTTTTCAACCTTCAAGTTTGTAAGGAGTGGCTCATCTTTTTTGTTTATTGTGGTAGAAAGTGCTAGCAATGAAATACTGGAGTACATCTTATGTTTCTTGGCTTAGAACATAAGAGTCCAAGTCTGGTTCTAGGAAGCAAAGAGGGAAAAAAGGCCGCATTCTTCTCATGAAGTATATAGAATTTGGTAATTCATTTTTGTTAATTCTTTGTGAACAGGTGTTGGAGATGGTAGAGGATCTTGTTCTTCTGAAGCAGATAGACGTTCTACCTATACATCTTCTTTGTCTGTCCTTAATGAGAATTCAATTGTTTCAACAATTTACTGCAATTCCAAATTATTAATGCATGTTAGTGACTTTCACATTAGAACAGCTTTGATTTCCGTCCATGTTTACTTGTGTACAAATTATTGTCACTGCTAAGAACTGACTACTTTTTTCTCATTTGTGCAGATAAATCAGCAAGAGAATAGTTATCGTGAAAGCTTAATGTTGTTTGTTAAAGATTTAGGACCAACAGCACAAATGATTGCCAAACGCAAATTAAATGGACAGTCAATTGAAGCTGTCAGTCATTTGAATTCAAGTTCAAATTGGCATATGGCTCCAAACTGCAAGCAGCATGTGACATCTAGCTTTGGCCAGTGGGTACCTACTTCTATGAATTTGAAGTCTCAGAAAATCAATGGTCACAAAATTGAATTGCACCATGCTGATAAGGGGGAGAGAGCTTTTTCTGGCAATAAAATTGGAATCTGCAGCGCTTCAATGGAAGTAGTATCTCATAGTAGCAATAGGAGTGTGTTTGCTGCTCGGAGCAGCAATGATATTGATACTGGAGGTGTTTCTAGGAGTGATAATTTTCGACAAGATCAGAACAGTATGCTTCAAATTGCTTCGTCATCATCAATATCAAAAGGGAGGAATCTGAATCTTTCAGTTGCTGAGTTAAACAATGAAAATAATTCAGTACTTTTGAAACCGAAGAAAGGCGACACGGATAATAAGCTGCAATTATTGGATTCAGCTTCCAAGGAATCTCAACCAAATGTGTTAGAACACAGGTTAAATGGCATTTACAGCTTGTCATCATCTTCATGGACCCTAGAGAACATGGTTAATGGAAAATCAGGGATTGATCAAACAATAGGCTTCATGAATAATTTTAGTACACCAAGCATGGGGGGATATGATCATCAAGCAGTAGCTGCTCAAGGTGCAATTCACGAATATGGTAGTTCAAATGAGACACAATGGCCATCGAAATCAAGCCAAAATCTGACACCCATTCCGCAGTTCATGTTTGATCTGCCATTCTTGAAGATAAGACTGGAGCAGATGAATTCTTTTGGACAGCATAGATATTTGCAACAGAGTTCAGGTAGCCAAGGACCAGGGCCAGGAGCTTTTCTGGATAGAATGATTGAGCATACACATTCTTCATTAGATGGTCAGCTTACTAACTTGGCTCTTCAGCTGTAAAAAATTAATATATGACAAAATATATAAAACTCATTTTGAGAAACAAACTATCCTGTCCAAACATGTAATTATATATCTTCATTCTATTGCATAAAAAGAAGTCGTTTTTGTTTGAAAAAAAATTGAAAAAAGGCATTACTTGCCATGAATTTCCATGCTAGATATATTTTTTGAAGGCGGCAGAGAAACAATATGCTATAATTTGTTTTGGTGGTTATGAATTAAAAATGGGAAAAGATGGAGAAATTATTGGGTACACCAAGTTCGCCACGCAGGTTTATACACTCACAATTGAATGTGTGACACATGTCACAATGTATTTCATGATCGGTTAGAGTGTTTTATATTTAATGTTAGCATAATAAATAATGGTCAAAATGTAAAATCTTACGTGGTGAACTCGTTTAACAGTTTATGTAAAACACTCTAATCAATCATGAAATACATTATGACACGTGTTGCTCGGTGAGTGCATAATCTTAGGTGATGAACTCGGTACATCCAATAATTTCTTGAAAAAATGTGGTGCCAATTAATAGGTTAAAAGTAGTTTTTTTTTTTTTTTTTTTGGAGTAGGAGTTGAAAGTAGTTTGTAAGTGAAGAAATGAGGATAGGGGTGGGGACTTTGTAGGATGAAATCGTGAGAACTACTGTTTTAAAAATTAGACTGGCCCGCTAGACCAGTTGAACTGCACTGGTGGCTGATTTAGTTCTAAAAAGTTTAAGAAATAAAAAAATTAGTCAAATTGAAATTTGATCAGTTTTGATGGTTTAAATTGTTTTTTTATAAAAAAAAAGTCAGTTAAATTAATAAAGAATAGAAAAATAAAAAATTAGTATTTGTTTAATAGTAGTATTTGTTAAACCATCGGTTGATCTAATCAGATGGATTGAACCTTAAACAAATGGTCTATCATCTAGTTAGATTTAAAAAAAAAAAATAAAAAAATAGTTGAAACATCGCCGGGTGTGAAGTTGAAAAACAAAAGCAAGCAAAATAGTTAAGAGGGTTATAGCTGTAGGAGTTGCAAATGCGTAAAAAGGTTACCTTAATTAGTTGGATAATTGATTTGATGGATCACTTCCAACAATTTTTGAGTTGTAAATGTAACCCCTTTGCACGTTCTTCTTCGTCTCCCTTTATCTCCTCTGACAAACAAACAATGTATTATTATTATTATTATTATTATTTTAAAATTGGTGACAAAATATAATATATAAAATGAAATAAGTATAATGTTGGACTGATGTGCTGTGTATTATTAAAAATAAAATAAAGTCAACTTGTACGTGGGAACTAACCGTTGGATGATGATAAAAGCAAAGGGAAAAAAAATGAATGTGGAAATCTAACGGTTGAAAAAGCACCAAAAGCATGCAAAAACCGTCACCTTTGTTATAACATACACGTACACGCACATTTTCAACAAACAATTCTTCCGGTAAATAAATAAATAAATAAATAAAACATTCTGATTTCATTAAAATATTCAAATATTGGCAACTATATATTTATATTTGATACAGATTTATCTAACTAAATTATTAGATTTGAAAATTGTGAGTTTAATCTCACCCAAGTCTTTACCCTCAAATGTTATATATAAAAATGGAAAATGAAAAAATAAATAAAGTTTATATAAAAATTAAATAAATAAATAAAAGAAAAAGAAACAAAAGTTCGTTGGACAATTCCAAAAACAGAGCAAAGCACCCTTTTGTTATTCTTAAATCAGTGATAATTATTATTATTATAATAATAATTATTAGATAGTCGTCGGAGAGAGAGGTGGGGGTACCGATCGTAGTATCAGTCCGGCGACAAGTAATGTAATTGGGAGAAGCAAAGGATTATTATTTTTGTTACCAGAAAGGAAGAAAGAAAGGATATGGCATATCGGAGAAGACAGCAGGGAGTGACAAGATCAACGACGTTTAAAGAAGAAATATATCACCGGCCGGAAGACGGTGGAAGAATTGATCACAATGCGTTGAAAACGTCTCATACATTTAATACGACGTCGTCTCTTGCCGCTCAGGCCATCAGAGCATCCGCTGCTCATCGTGAATCTTCTCTTTCCTCTGCTTATTACACTCCTGATTCGTATCCTCTCAGATCTTCTTCTTCTTCTAATTCTTCTTCTTCTTCTTCTTCTTCTTCTAATAATAATAATAATAATAAGGTATTTTCCATGTGATCTCTCTTTTTCTTTAATTTAATATAAATATATATGCTTTCTTTTTTATTTTATTTTAATTGAAATTAATTAATTAATTAATTAATTATGTAAAAGAAATGGATATTGTTGAATTGCAGGTGTTTGATGCCTACGAGGATTCCTCAACGAGAAATGATTTAAAAGGGTTTTGGGGAATTCTTGCTAGAAAAGCTAAAGCTATTCTTGAGGATGAACAATTTGAATCCCCTTCCACTCCAAGATCATGCAGGTCTCATTTGCCTGATTCCCCTGTAAGTTCTATATATTCTTTTTAATTTTATCCATTTTTAACATAATTATTGCATAATTAAATTAATATATTTTCAATCGTCAATAATGTGAACTAATCATCATTCTTATTTAATTGATTACAGACTCAACAGTCTAATTTATCTTATGACGGCCTTAAGAAAGTGGATAATCCTACACTGCGCAAGGGTTTGGATAAAATCACTTCTTCTCTAAATCACATTGGTGATACCTTTGAAAAGGCTTTTGAGGTTGGTTTTTGTAGTGTTGTTGTTCATTATGTTTTCTGCAAATTAATAAGAGCTTCTATATATATATATAGTTAGTTAGTTAGTTAGTTAATTAGTTCTTTTCCTTTTGATTTTTCCATTCTCATGTTCATTTCATAATCTCACTGCCTTGCTTGCTTCTTTTAGTTCTATTGAGATGCTTTCTTATTTTATTTTTTTCCAGGAAGGTCGCCATATTGTGGAAAATAAGACCGCAGATATCATCCAAGAAACTCGCAAATTGCAAATTAGGCGAAAAGGAAGCGGTCCTGGGGAACAGAATCAAGCTCCTGGTGAAAGCGGTTCGTGGCAGCAACCTATGATGCAACCTCACTCGTCATATAATCAAATGAACCATGAAAACCAATTGAAGGCATCCCGCGACGTAAGGTGGCAATTATGTAATTGTGGGTCAATGGTTTCTTGAGCCAGTAGTTTTAGATGTGTTAAATTGGAATAGAAGAAAAATCATATATGTTTTCTAATTGCTAGCGAACTCCATTATGTATGAAGTTCGCTGTTAGTGCCAAAACGTATAAATGGAATTTAGAGATCTGATATGAAAATGTTGGAGGAGAAAAGTAAAGACACCAACTTTTTTAACATTTCTAGGCTATTTTGATCTACTCAACAATTTATTGTGCAAGTACAGGCTAATTAACTTTGCTCTGCATAGGCTTAGAATTGTTCATTTGATTGCTTTACTCATGAATGCGTATTTTATGGTTTGTATGCATCACAAATTATTAGTGTCAGATCAAAAGGATATAAAAAGTTAAAGAAAAGTATAGAAGTATAGAGGAAAAAAGTGATGAGCCTTCTTCCCGTCTCTTAGCTGGTGAAATGCATGATTGGCCTTTGTTTTGATTTACAGGTTGCAATGGCAACTGCTGCAAAGGCAAAACTTCTTCTTCGGGAACTGAAAACAGTCAAAGCAGACCTGGCTTTTGCAAAACTAAGATGTTCGCAACTTGAGGAGGAGAATAAAATCCTGCGAGAAAGCCGTGAAAAGGGAGTAAACCCAGCAGATGATGACTTGGTATTGCTTGATTTTTCTTTTTTAATCTTGTGAATTTTCTCTAAAAGTGGCTATGATCTTCAAGTGAGATGGATGTCTGCTATTTCCCCCATTTTTTTTGTCATAGGTGATCTTGCTGACATTAATGTACACACACACACAAACACAAATCTGTATGTAGGATGTTTTGAACATTTATGTATCCATCTTTAGTAGCTCTTTATCTGAAGGAAGGCAGTTGTGGAAATGATCAACTTCTTTTTGATTCACCCTTCTGTGAATGCAGATTCGTCTTCAACTGGAGACACTTTTGGCTGAGAAGGCTCGATTGGCGCATGAAAACTCAGTATTTGCACGTGAGAACAGGTTTTTGAGAGAAATAGTCGAATACCACCAACTCACCATGCAAGACGTCGTTTATTTGGACGAGTGCAGTGAAGAAGTAACTGAAGTTTATCCAATTACAAGGATGCTATCTGTTACCCCTCCCATTTCTCCACCTTCACCTTCACCTTCAGCAGCTACCGGATCTCCAAGCCCATTCGCGACAACAAAGGAGATATTTCCTGTCCCTAAATCATCACATGAAGGTGTGGATTCAAGAAGTGACGTGCCACATACTTCTGCTACAACCACACTCGAGGAACAAGAGACAATAATCATCCCAGATAAGAAGGAAGATACAAAAGGCACGATCCCAGCTAACAAGGAAGACGCAAAAGGCACCATCCCATCTAACAGGGAACAAGAGGCAAAAGGTACTATCCCATCTAACAAGAAAGAAGACACAAAAGGCACTACAATACTTGAGGAAAATGCAAAAAAAATCACTACATCTTCTGCATAAATCAGGTTGTCACATTATTTACTAACAAGAAATTTTGTGAAATATTGGTTTCTAATTTTTTTTCCTTTTACTAATATTGGAGGAAGGGTGTGAATGGGTATGCTCTCTGTCATTTTGTTTAATCCCTAATTTTTTTGGTGAGCATTTGTTTCCTTTCTTTCTCTGTTTTTTTTTTTCTAATGTAATTGTTGCTGCAGCTTTATTTGTCACCAAATAAAGGCTGGCTTCTTGTTTGTTGAGAAATTTATTTTTGTTTACTTTGTTTCATTACCAAAAACGTGGTGAATAATTTTCAGTTTTTCTGTTCTATTTAGTAAATAGTAGTAGAAACCAATTGCTCAAAAGTGGTCAACTGTCCAAGGTGAAAAAAATCAAAAATCAAATCAAATTGTAGGGATAAAATATAAAAATAAAAAAATTAAAGAGAAGAAATGATAATATTAAGAGTTATTTATCAAGCACAAGATGATTCATAAGTTGGTTTAATCATTAGAGATTGTCTTTCTATTTTAGGAATATTTCTTCGTAGTCTGTTGTATTCTTTCATAGGCAAGGCAAAGCAAATGAAGTACTTTGCGATGGCTAAACTATCTCAATCCTATCTAGGCCTATTGTTTGGGAATATACTCCCCACGTTCCGCAGAGGGTTTTTATCCTCTATATTTCTTCTACTGTTTGATTAATGCTATCTTGTTATTTTTTTAAAAAAATTATTTTATTAAATATAAAAGTCAAATAGAATTTTTTTCAAGATAAATAGAGTGAAAATTACCACAGTAACAATAATTATAAAAAAACAATAAATTTAACAATAAGTAAAAATATAATATCATCTCTTACTTTTCATGAAACATGAGATATTAAATTTTTCGTAAAAAAAGAGTATGCAATTAAAATTTTTTAACAATTATATAAGTTAGGAATGGTACTTTTTTTAAGAGAATGGTGCAAATTAACATGTTCCTTAATAAACAAAATGTAGAGAGAAAATCTTTTAAATTTATATGTTTATTACATAAAAAATTGTCCAATTCAAATATTTTTTTAATTGGATTTAGAGCATATGTGAATTTATATTTTACTATCTATATCAAATTCGATTTAGATTCAAATTTAATTCTTTGAACGTCCACTATCCAAAACTGATTCTATTATATAATTTGGATATTAGATATTCGTATTTGGTAACTGACGTAGAACTATTTAAATGGATAATAAATACTAGATATAAGATATTCCCATATTTATTTTAAAAATAAACATATTTTTAATCAAACTTTATTGTTATTATTATTATTATTATTATTATTATTATTATTATTATTATTATTATTGCTATTGTTATTATTATTAATTGGATATTCAATGAATATTAGATATACATGAATATTTTTATTTAGTTTTAGAATAGATATGGATATTTTTTAAATCAAATTGGATCGGTGCGAATATCCATGAAAACCTTGCTTAATTTCCACGCCTACATCTAACTCATGGTTAACTTTTTCTAAAAAAAACTGAAATTGTATGTGTTGTTCCTTAGGACTGTAAATGAACCGACCTGCTCATGAGCAGCTGAATGTCTGACTCGGTAATGAGCTCAGCTCGAGCTCGTACTTGAGCTAAACGAGCCGAGCTCGAGCCCAATTTTCTATTCATTTACTTAAACCAGCCGAGCTTGAACATTAAGGTGTTCGGTGTTCGGTTCGTTTACGTTCGTGAACAGCTTTAGGTGTTCATGAGCTTGTTCATTTAAAAGCTCGTGAACAAGCTCGTTAAATATTTATTTAATATATGTATTTACACTTATTTGAACTAAATCAATAATATTGATAATTTATATATAAATTTTATAAGTAAAAATAAATTTATTAATAAATATATAAATTATAAAAATAAATTTATTAATAAATATATAAATTATAA
>CANYLF011599073.1:0-10918 GCA_948193215.1 Bocquillonia castaneifolia | reverse complement strand
TTCTGTTAGATCACATAAAATTAATCAAATGAAAGCAGTACTCCTTCTGCTCGGAACTTATGGATATCTTTAGATAAATGAGGAAATTAAGTTTTTTTTTGAATAAGTGAGAAAATTAAGTTAGTTTAATTAAATTGAGTTTGTTTATAAATGAAAACGTTTACAATTACTTTTATATAATGAGTTGGTTTTGTTGGAATTATTATTAAAGTTGAAATTACTATTATAAATAAGGGAATGGTTATTCTCACTCCATAATGTTTAAATACACTTCATTCATGAGTTTTTAATTCATAAATTCATAGATCTTTTTTTTTCCATAAAAACACATATATGAAGTGTATTTAACTTTAACGGAGTGGGAATAACCACACCCTATAAATAATAGTCTAATAAAGTGTGTATTACATTCAAATAATTAATGCAATAAAAATTTGTTGATGTTGTATGACTTTATGAATGAAACGTTTGAGTTTTTTCTGAGAAAAAAAAACTAAGGTGACTTTTAGTTAATGAAATGGAATAAAATAGTTATTCCATGGTACATAGAATAGTCATTCCTTACACATTGTAAATAATTCAAATTTCATGAAATTGAAAAATATCAATCTTATTAAAAGATGTACTAAATAAAAATATGTCAATTTTATACGGAATAACTATTTTATTTTTTAATAAATTACTCTTTAGGAATAACTATTCTATTCCATTTCACGAACCAAGAATCATCAACTTATTAGGATAGAGTGAATTTTATCTGCCCACCCATTGGATGAACTTTCTAACATCGTCACTATTTGAACTACCACTCGACAATATCTAAAGACATGATGCAAATCGAGTTTTCTTTTGAGTAGAAATGCAAGTTGAGTTTTTTTTTTTTTTTTTTTGATAGTTATGTAAGTTGAATTAACACACGTGTTTAAAATTATGAAAGGATCAAAGGACACTATCATTAGAAGTTAAATAGCTATCTACACATGGTTTATTTCTATTAGTATTTTATGTCACATATAATCCACTAGGAATGTCACGTAGTAAATTGAAAAAAAAAAATGCCATATGATAGTCCATTATACATACTTATCTCCTTTCTTCTTGTTTTCAAAAAAATACTATAATTAATTGTTAAGAAGAACTAGAAGATGAGAGTAGGCGCCATTGAATTATGGTTTAATTTAATGTGGAGAATAAATTAAGGTTTCTCAAATTGTTTTTTTCTCACTTTTTCTCCGGATGCTGAATATAATGAAAAAGACCGGTAAACAAGAATAATTAAAGGGACATTAGGCACATAATGTGTTGTGTTTTATGGTTCATTTCATTTCCACTATTCTCAACTCAACAAACGTTTAAAGGATTCTAATTTCGTCACACAAATGGGACAGGGGCTTTCTTTTATTTGTCTAACTTGCAAGGCAGATAGATACATTTAACCATGTGTTAAACATTATTTGCTTAAAAAAAACATGTAGACCATGCCTTTGCCCTTTCCCTTTGCTGTAATGTAAACATTCTTTCTTTGCTATCAAAGAAATGAAAGACCGAAGATGCAATTTCACCTGTTGAGGAGGGCCCAACTTCTGCTCCTTTCAATAAGGTGAGATCATTATGATTTTGAACTCTGAAAGTGACATAATTAACTACTTGGACTCTACTAAAACTCTTCTCTCTTCGCCAACCGTGTCTTCTTGGTCCTAACTTAACAGCTATAGCTAATTTTGCTCCCCTCAAAATTCCAAATATTTATACACACTAATTTTTTTATAAGTAAATTACTAAATTAATAAGGCTAGAGGCTACTAATCGGGGTCCCTCTACCTCCCTCACAGTCCTATCAAAAATTTCAAATGTGGGTTAAAAAAAATCATATTATTATTAAAATTAAAATGAATATCATAATATATACATCAAACATGAGAATTTTTTTTTTTTTTTTGCATATTCGTCGAACTGATATTTTTCAGTAAAGTTAAAATAAGCACTATCAGGTTCGTTGCACTGGATAAAGCAGGAATCATATGCTATAACAAGAAATTAAGAAATACCCTTCTCCCTGTTTTAGTTCTAAAATCCAAAATGGACAGTGGGAATATGATGAAGCAGAAAGGAATTATAAATCCAATTTCAAATGTTGCATGTCGGTGCACTTTTCACCCTTGAAGTTATGCTTGCATCCCCAATTCATGTGGATTCAACAAACTATTAAAGGTTCCAATCAATCGGCAGACATGTTGGTGCATTTTCAGAAATGAAAAATCAGGAGTGTCAAAATTAGCATGAGATTTAGAACTCTTGAGAAGGCATTTAATAGAGCAGATTCATATTTGGAGAAATAAAAAATGGGAGATTGCCCCTTTAGAACAATCTAACTTCTTTCACAGGAAAAGCAAAAAATTCAGCTCAGAAGACTCTGGCCAGATTTTCAATTTTAACACAGAACAGAGAGGAAATGGAAGCAAGAATTACACGATCTAGTAGTATCAACATAAGAGATCAAATTATTGTCCCTGGTACAAAACTTACACCAAAAATATTAGATAGTAGTAGTAAACATGTAGCACAGATCCATCCTTGAAAAACTAATGGTCTCTACATCACTAATACACATTGCATAAATCGCCACAAAACCCATTAAGTTGAAGTTTACAAGTATATACATTCAAGGACAGACAAAAAAATCAAAGGCAAAAGAGCTATGCTATATCCATTTGTTCTGACCGGAGCCATCCAGACCTACTACATAGCTCATTAGTTCAATTGCTCCCCACTAAAATTACCTCAAACTCAAATTACACTACACTAGAATAGCTGAAAATATTATGTTACAGAGCTGCCGGGAGCCTTAAAATGTCCCAGAATCCCTGTCACCGACGCAATTATGCTCCGTTATCATATCAGGTCTCACCAACTTTGGTTGATAAGGCTAACCTGAGCTGTTCCTGTGTGTAAAACCGACCCCCCATTTTCACAGTGGCTTGCTGTATCATCAAATCATTCACCACCGACACACTGGCATGGTGAACATCGAGGTCCAACTCTTTCAAAGCTGCCATCAGCCTAGCTGCTGGGTGATTCTTTTTGCTACACTGGATTCTTATCATTGCATCCCATCCAATTATCTTCACATCCATATCAAAATCTATCACTTTGGTTACGTGATTGTTTGACATCTTCAGTTCTTGATCCGGTGGAGGTGGACCTGGCCGTGAATCTTTGCCTGAGAACTCCTCCTTCATTGATTCAACTTGCTTCTCCAATTCCTCTTTATCACATTCTGCACTTTGCAGCTTATTTTTAAGCTCCTTGATATACGATATGGCATCACCAAGAAGCGAAGCTTTATCCATCTTCGAAACATTGGGAACTACAGCTCGCAGAGCATAGAACCTCTGGTTGAGCTTCTCTCTTCTCTGCCTCTCTGCTTCAACGTGATTCAATGGCTCTTCTCTTCCATTAGCAGGTTTTCTTCCACGTTTCCTCGGCCTCTTTTCAGGCTCTACAACTCTGCTACTCTCAGTCTCTCTAACAACAGAGGCTTCAAGATCGGAGTGATCTGAATCCCCAGTACCACCGCTTGACTTCACAGCACCGGAGGAAGGCAAGATAACACCAGAAGTAAACGAAAGCATCCCTTCATCATTACTACCCCTGGAAGTAGGCGAACGTTTCTTCGAATTCTTCTCCTCAGTGACAAACTGAGAATGATTGGAAAAGAAATTATTACCATTTGAATAACTCCTCTTACTCTCACCAAAATTCAAAATCTCTCCAGTTTCAGGCTTCAAAGTAGCGGAATTCCCATTTCTAGCACTACCTCCATCAAATCCATTATTATTATTATTATTATTATTATTATTATAATCACCAAAGTTCAATTCACGAGTAAAAATACTTTGTTGTTGATTCTGTGAAGTAGGATTATCAGCCAAGCTGCTGCTCGAAGACGGAATCCCTTTCAAGCTATTAGTATTAGTTTTATTTCCATTAACAGCAGCAACAGGAGGAGGAGGAGGAGCGGTGGATGGGACTATACCAATACTATTCCCATCCATAACTTCAATCCCACTCTGACTCTGAGATGGATCGTTAATCCAGAGTGAAGAAGGATCGTTCTCGCCCTGGTCAGGATTGGATCCTAAAGGCCAAGAACCAACCTCAACACTATGGAAATTAAACAAAACTCTAACCTTATTCATCAGATCCGCACTTTGATAAATCGACTCAGTCGAACCCAGCTCCACAACTCCATTCGCTGAAGGAATACAAACCAAAGTCTGCAACCCATAAACCTGTCCTTGCCTAGCTCTCTCGCAAGGGCACGTAGCCAACCGCTCAGGCCCAGCAACCCAGACCGAACTCCCATGGAAAAAAGCTTGACCGGGCAACCCACTTCCATTAACAAAAGACTGAGTCATTGAGACAAGAAAAAACCACTCCGTATCAGTAACTTCCTCATCCACCGCGTCATCGGTGACCGCAGTAGGGCCGGCGATCAACGAATTAAGCTCACGCAGGACCTTCTTCCGATGCTCCTGCTCGGCAGCAGAAGAGGAATTCTTAGATTTGCCTTTACCTTTGTCTTCATCTCCTTTATAGTACCCATCGCCCCAACCTAAAACAGAGGCACCAGAATAGTCATAATTAGACTGCCAGAAGATAGCGTAGGTCCAGCCTTCACGGGAATCTTCAATAAGGGCCTGGAGGCGCTGCTGGAGGGTTTCCTGATTGAAGAGAGGCTGCTGCTGCGGCAGCGTTGGCGGAGGTTGGTGGTGTGATTGGTTGATATTAAGAGGAGCGTTAGGAGGAGGAGGGGTAGAAGTGGAAGCAGCAGAAGATTGCTGGGGCTGCCAAAGAGCTGAAAGATCGGAATTCATAAAAGCCTCCATGACGGAAGCGTTGTCGTCGGTCCAAAGATTCATCGTCGATGCTATACGATAGTCCGTCATTCCATAAAAAAAAATAAAATTAATTAATAAAGAATCGTTGAGCTTAGTTGTTCAAAAGGAAAGGAAAGGAAAGGAAAGGAAGGAAAGGAAAGGAAATTTTTTTTGTTTTTGTTTTTGTATTTGTTAGTTTGTGAAGGGAAGAAGATGGTGAGGTGGAAAGAGATAAAGAAGATGAAGAAGAAAAGTATGGGAAGTGAAGAAGGTGGTGGTGGTGGTGGTGCGATAATTTGGGATGCATTTGGGTTTGGGTTTTATTTGAAGGGAATTTCAGCTGAATTTTGAGCCCTTTTTTTACCAAAGGAAAGTGAGAGGATGGAGAGTCTAAAAAAAATTTTTTACTTGCAAATTAAAATTTCAGTAGTTTCCAGGAAAGGAAAATGCTCGCCGATTAAATCGGCGGCGCCCTTACGTATATATTGAAAATGCCGGCGCTTCTTAGGAGTAGTATGTGGACTAGGGTTTTTAGATTTCTACTATCTGCTTCTAGTAATAATTATTCCTTTTCTTTCTCCTTAAAACATTTAATTCTTTATTTTTTTTATCTACTACACTACTAGTAATATTTTAGGATTCCTTCATTCAGAAAATTCAACGTTCTTCCTAGCAATCATTTTTCTTAAATTGTAGATGAATAACTTAAAGTTTTAACTTTTTTATGTAGCATACAAATTTGTTTTAATATTTAAATAAATTCAAGTAAATGTTATATTTTTAATTTGATTTAAAAATTCATCCATATAATGACTAAAATTATCATGTTAATTGATTGAAATTATTAATAATTATGACAATGATTATGTATTCAGTTGAAGCAGTTTAAAAAATAAAATATCTAAAAAACGAGTAATTTTCAAAAAGAAATAGTAGCAATTGAATGGTGTTTTAGAGAGTGTTTTGATTATAATTCCCTCTTGGTAAAATTCCAACTGTAGAACTAATTTTATATGCAGGTGATTTTTTTGTATAATTTTTTTGTAAATAATTTTTTTCCCTTGTATGTTAATTTACAAAATATACAATTTAAAGATATTTCCATCATAATAAAGATTAAATTATTTATAGTTTCGAGTTCATTTACAAAAGTTCAATAAATTTAATGAAATTTATTATAGTTATACCAGTTAAAGAAAAAAATTCTAAATGAAACTCAATTTAAATTAAATAAAAAAACTTATAGATTTATAAATAAATTCTATAAATATTATAAGTTTTATTTATACTAAGCACAATGTTAGAATACTTCTAATCTACTCTCTATTTACCTAAAACTCTTTATAATTGAGATAATTCTCAAAATCTCATTCTAATGCACTCTATTTCTAAGAAATATAAAAAAACTACTAAAGAGTGAAATTATCTTTCCATAAATGGAATTTCAATTTTTAATAAAATTTTCATTTAATAAAGTTTTCATTCTCTCTGTATTTTAAGATAAAAAAGAAAAATAAAATAAAAAAATATTATTTAATGTTTATAAAAAATTGAAATAGATAATTAAAACTCAAAAATTTATTAGAGTAAGACTAAAGTTTTCTTCTCTTTAAAATCCACCATTTTCATAAAAGATAAACTTTATTCTACGTACTTGTATTAAAAGTTCTAATTAAAATGTATCGCATGGGTATAAATTGCTCAATTTCTAGTCTAATAAGTTTTGTGCAATAAATTGAACAATTAATTTGAATGAACTGAACTAAAATTAAATAAATTATACAATGGAAATAAATAATTCACTAATTAAACAATAAAAAATTGGAAGTGTTTTTAATTAAATTTCATATGATGGAAATCATCAACTAAAGTTAAAATAAGTGTTTTGTATTTAACCTGATTTTTTTTATAGGTGGAGCACACGCGTACTCATCGGAGTATTCTGGATCCCATTTGACAGTTGTCCAGAATAATTTCCGGTCGAGAGAAGTCCTCCCAACGAGAATGAGGCTCGAACTCGAGACCTCCATTGAATGAGGATTTCCTTAACATGTGACTTTACCCAAAACCTCGTTGGTAAACTTGATTTGTTAATTATTTGGTTTGTATGAAATAATGACAATTGTAATCAGTGGTGGATTCAGGATGAAAATTGACTCCGAATAATATTATATGAATATAAATTATTTATACATCTGATTATGGATTACCCGCGATTCTAAGTATGGATTATTTACGATCCCAAACATTAATGACCAAATATAATACTCTCTGTAAATATGGTCGCAGACTCCCCCTCCTCAGCTATACATATATCCGCCACTTGTAACATTACTTCACTTGTCTGATTAAAAGATGGTCATAAGAGTATGGACCACTTATTTAAATCTATTAAAGAACAATTTACCCTATCTACTCTGATAATGTCCGTTAATTTAATTCAATACTTTCACTTTTTCCAAATATAGAAACAATAAAAATAAAAGTACAAAACCAAATGAACATATTGGAATTGAAGATTAAGCCAAAGCAAGCATATGAATCCAAATAATAATTTGGGAATAGTTCAAAAAGTATACTTGTGGTTTAATGATTTTTCAATTTCAATTACATGGTTTTTTTCATGATAAATCACAGTATGTTGTATGCTTTATTAGTAAATTACGATATATCTCTGAATTTTCAGTAAAAATATTGATGAAAATAACCATATTTAATCAATTTTCAGTATTATTTCATATTATATCATCTTTAGTTTTATTAAATTAAAAAAAATATGTTATTTATATCATTATTTTGAGTAAAAAAAAGTTGAAAATACTATGATATACAATAATTTATCAATAAAATATACCACATACTGTGATTTGTCACGAAAAAAATCACGTACTGGAAATTGAAAAATCCCAAAACCACAAGTATGTTTTTTGAACTTTCCCAACATATATTCAAGTCCAACTATGTATATTCCTTATCATAACATAAGATTTAGTTCATGAAAAAGTTTCTACTAAAACTTACAACAAAAGCATGAGTCAGAAGAAAGGCTAAGACTCCCTTGCTGCCATACCAAGAATACACATATAGACACTTGTATTATGTTAAAATATATATTGGCCCTTTATAGAAATAAAACCTCAATTAAAATAATAAAATTATATAAATAATATTAAATAGGATGTAATTAATACATGTTTATACAAAATATTTATCAGATATTTAATATAAAGTAAATGTATTCTAATTATATAATTTATTATTTTAGAAAAACATTTATCAAGTTAATTATTTTAAATATTTGTTATCAAGAAAGATATTTTTAAAGTAAAAATAAAAGAAATGACAGATACAATAACATATAAAACTACATTTGGTTTTATGTTTGGGTTTTATAATTTATTATGTATTGACATAAGATAGCGTGTATAGTTAAGTGGTTGAGTTTATTCTTCTATTTGGAAAAGTTTAGGGGTGCTATCGTATCAAAATGAAACTTAGATATCTAATTAAAGATCATCCAAATGTTTATGTTTGTTTTATAATTTAACTATTAAAGGAGCAACGTTGCTCTGGGGGTAAGGAAGAGCAACCCCTTCATTTTTCTTCTCTCCTCTCTTTCATATTCTTTCATTATATTTTTTATACACACCCTCACTTCTCTTACTTAAAAAAATGCTTGGTGGACTACGATCCACGAATGAGATCATGGACCAGACCAATTATATGTTTACACATCATCAAATATCTCACAAGTTGTCATAGAAAGCTAATACATTTTTCTTACTTTAATAATGTGTCAGTTTACCATTGGATTGATCCACGGTCCCGCTTGTAGACCGTGGTCCGTCCAAGAATTTTCATTTCTAACATAAAAGAATGATAAATAAGAAAATTATATTTATTAGGTTATTTCTCTTCATATTTCATATCCCCCTCTCCTTCTTCTTCTTCCTTTTCTCTATGTTTTTTTTTCTTTTCATCTCTTCCCTTTCTTCTTCTTCTCTCTCTTCCATTTCTCTACCCCTTCCACTAAAGAATAATAAAGAAACCTTCATCCTCATTTGAACCCATTAAAAGCCGATAATTAGGATAACTATTAGTCAAGTCTTATGATATCTGACATCTTGCAAAGTTACCCCACTTCATATATAATTCTGCCTTTTTGCAAAGGGCCTTAATCGTAGATAGGAATTTTTAATTTAATTAATTGGGTTAAATAAAATTATTCAATTATTAATCTCATATAATCATATAATTAACACCTTAATTAAATTTAAAAATTAGAACGTTACATTACTAGTATGAATGAACTGATTAAGAATAGAAACTTGTATGCTATTCTTTTTTAAGATAAGACCTTTATGCTATGTTTGTATAATATAACATACAAAGAGAAGAAAATAGATATATAAGAATGAAAAAATAAATAAATTGAGAATGAAAATAATTGATATTTTTTTCTTATTTTTGTTTGGATCTGATAAAAGTAAATTTATTTTTTTAAGGTTATTTCCTTTCGAAATGAAAGAGTTTTAATTGTTGTGGACCGCAGTGGAAAATAACTATTATTTTCCTTTTTCAATTTAATTTTCTCATCACCCAAGCTCATATTAGTTGGACTTCTGAAGCATTTTCCTCCGTTTATTTTTCTTTTTCCTCTCCAAACATATTGTTAAGGCTTTACATGAATACTAGGCAAGTTTTTAATCTTGAAAGTTAATATACTTCAGCAGCTTATAGTGACGAAAATGAGGAGACCCGATTACCTCCGATTTCTGGCTATAAGTCAATATCAGTACCAATAATAAAAAAAAGCAATATAGCGACTAATTGTATAATAATAATAATAATAAAGTAGAATGATGTTAACGTAGATAGTCTTAATTCACTTCTCTTACACTACCTTCATGGTATTCATCTCTTAGAAGATACTTTTCTCAAAAATAGTCCAACAACTACTTATCCGCCTTTTAGGCGGCATTCTTTTCCTCCTCTAGCGATTATCCATCCAATTCACAATATGAAACTATGAAAGTATGCTCTTTTTTCCCCCCTTCTTTTCTCTCCTTTTCTTTTCCTTGTTAATTAATTGTGCATATTCATTGGTAATTAAGTTCAATTGATTGGCTGTATATTTATTGAGAAATTGGATTTTTAATTTTAACTTCAATGATTCACGGTCTCAAAAGTTACATAACGTTTCATCCCTAATTTAATTATGATTTAGTTAATTAATGATGTCTCACAAAAATATACTCCTAGTAAGAAGTTGTGACTAGTATCTCATAACATCCGTAAAGCAAAGCGTTTTTTAAAAGATATAAATTCTTTTTTTTTTAGAAAGAACTCAAGAATGCTTCATTCATAAAAATCCACGCGACATCTATAAATCAAAACACTTTTGCAATCTAAAATATCAATATAAATATCATCGTCAATACAACAAATAATGATAAATAGGTACAACTCCAAAATCATGACTTTTTCAATTTCGTCAGGTAAAATTTTTGATGACTTTACATCTTTTTCAATGGTGGAAATCCTTACCATATCTGGTATTTAGCGTAGAAGACTACTCAAATCAATCAAAATATTAGATAAGAACTCTCATAAAAAAGAGAAATAAAACTCCTATAAAAAGAAGAACAAAAGTTCTTAATAAAAAACACTAAAAAAACCCTACGAAAAGGGTAACAACACCCAATTTTTTGAAAAATAAAAGAAAATTATAAAGAAAAACAATAATATAGGGGGCTTATCGCTGGTGAAGAAACCAATGACAGCCCCCGAAGAAAAAAAAAGGTGTTTTGATGTTTTTAGAGAAAAGAGAGAAAAAGGTGATTAGGATTTTTTTCATTTTAAACTATTAAAAAGATATAAATTCTTTATTTTAAAAAAGTATTTGAATTTAAGATTCAAAAGAAACTTTTTATTTTTAAAAGATAATAAATACAAAGTTAGTTTGAGTCTATCAAGAGTCAACTTTACTCTTTATTTTAATTTTGAATAATTTATTTATAATCTTTTATATGCTACAT
>CANYLF011598954.1:0-12308 GCA_948193215.1 Bocquillonia castaneifolia | reverse complement strand
CATTAAAGGTTTCACTAAAAGGCTCGTATTTAAACTACAAATTATAAAAATACTAATACTAATAATAAATAATAAAAAATATTAAAACTAACAACACTAATAGTGATGGTTCCTTATAGAGGTAATCTAATGACGGCTCTAAAATAATTAAAGCCCCATAGGAGATTAAAAAAAAACATTTGTCTATTTTGATGCGACTTGAAAGCCATTAGTTTCTCTATCCTACGGAAAGCTGCACTCAAATATCATTTCAGAAGAAACATGTTTCAGGGAAAAAAGATTATATTTGACCTGTAACTTTATTGCAAATCTCTCTTAGGAATTCTTTTCTCCATTGTTTAAAAAATAGTGCATAAAATCAATATATTGAAAATCAGACTAAAAAAAAATACGAACCAATCAATATTTCAATATAATTTAATAAAAAAAACTTAATTTAAAACCTCATCCAAAATTGATTAAAATCTGGATGACCTAATTCAACCAGATTAGATAAAAACTATTTTTTAAAAAAAAATTAAAAATTATTTTTTTAATTGAATATGGGTGGACCAGGTCGCTTAGTTCGACTATATTTAAATTCATTCGGAATATTTTTTTTATTCATGTGAAGTTTTTGATAAAACAAACTGCATTAATAACTGATTTTTTTTTTTCAATTCAATTTTTAAAAGATGAGGTTTTATGTTCTATTTTATAAACTAAGATAAAACGGGGATGAAAATGAGATTTTTGATAAAGTGAGCGTCAGATATGATCATTTTCCCAATTTTTAATGATTCGCAATCCAATATCCAAATTCCTACCCGGTACCCACCCCCACATTATTATGGTCTCTTTGTATACTTTATTCCCATCCCACGGTGTACATGGAGCTTTTGTTTTGATAATACCACTTTTAAAAACAATTGGCTTCCCTAATTAAACTATTGGTGAATTGTATATTTCCCATCATTATCTTATTATTAATTTATTCAACACCTTCGTAATATAAATATATCACCTCCACATCCCCATAACCACCATCAAATCATATAGTAACTAAAACAATTTCTCCCATCAATACAATTAAACAATGAGTTCTTCAACAAGCAGAGCTTGGGTGGTGAAACGTTCAGGGCGTTTCTTCATGAATTGAAGTCTATTTAAGGTTCCTCGGAGGTCGTCTGAGCCGTTCTAAGTCACCTGAACCTGCAAGATAAGGGCAGACTTGGGGTGGTTCCCGGGGTCTGACTCCGATGCTTAAGTTAAAGATATTATCTTGAGAGTTATGAATGTAGTAGAATGAGAGAACGATACTTGATACCCTGGATGGCAGAGGTTTATATAGTGGTAGGAACAATCCCCTTAAGCCTAGGAATTCTTGTCCTAGCAGGCTTAGGAGTACTCCTTTGCTGTAGTGAGTCACAGTGCCCCTAGGATTAGGAACCCCCCTTGTGATAAGAGTCCCCCTTGACTTAGGATTCAAGGTATCAGGACATGTAGATGGGCTAACGTGAGCCTAGCATGCAATGGGCCTCTTGGGCCTTTTGAACTTAAAGGAGTGATTCATATCAATTACCTATACTATTATAGGTTATTTAGTTGTTACTAATTAGTGTGCTTTTATTCCTAATAGGTCTATTGCTGAAAATATTATGCTGGCTCATGAATTAATTAGGAATTATCATTTAGAGAGAAGTAGTTCTAGATATCTTCTGAAAATAGACAAAAGGAAGTCTTATGAGTATGTGGCTTAGGACTTCCTAGAGGAAATGTTGATTGGTCTAAATTTTCCCAAGACTTGTATTAACTTGGTGATGAATTGTCTTAGATTAGATCTACTCTTTTTGGTTCTATGTGATCTAGAAAGGTAGTGACGGGTGTTTGGTTCAATGGTGGTAGGGGTTTAAGGCCAGGGGACCAATTCTCCTCTACTCTTTGTACTTTTGTATGGATTATGTGTTCAAGAAGTTAATAAAAAGAAAAGAAAAAAAAGACAATGAATTGAATGCTTCATGCAGAATGTAAAAAGATTAGATTGAATCATCTTTTGGTTGCTGATAGTTTATTAATGTTACTTATGTTAAAGCTTTGAGTTTGACAAGCGCTTTAGATAATTTTCATAAGCTTGTGTTAATGTTAATGATAAGAAATGAATTCATGATATATTGGGTTTCTAGGAAGGTGCTCTTCCTTCCTACCTATGAGGTGTTTACGTATACTCTGGGCTGTCCAAAGAGGATTATTGTAGAGGAGTACATCATTAGTCAGACTGTTCCTAGAAATTTCTGATTCTGTATGTTTGGCAATGGCAAATAGATCTTAGTTCTATTTCTAGCACAATTCCTGGTTAGATGGCATTTCTGTCACGGATAGATTCCCAAGGGCAATGCAAGAGTTGATGAAATGTGCAAGAATCAAACCTGGAAAATTCCAGACCCCATAGATGAGGATGAGATTGTATTGTGTAGTGGAATTAGGGATGAAATAAATATTCCTATATTCAATTTCTTTCTATTGTTAGTGATTAAAAAGAGAGTAAGAACTAAGGAAAAACTGAATCAATTGACAATAATAATAATAAATGTGCTTTTCTGTGATAATGATGCAGAAACATAGAACATTGTTATTTATTTATTTTTTATTTTTTTTGAAAGGAGAAACATAGAACATTGTTTGTATAATTGTTCTTCTGTAAAGTAGATCTAGAGAGATGATGTTAGTGTGCAATATTCCATTGCAGTCTAGTTGGTACTACAGTAGGAAAGCCACAAGAAAAAGCATGCCGGCTGTCTGTTAAGTATTATTGCTTCTTTCCGATGCAGTTTACTACATATTGAGAGAGCCAAGCAATTTACCACAGAAGAACATTCCTTTATGCCAGAAAGATCAATAACTTGTTGGTGGTTTGAAAAAAGGAAAAAAAAAACATATAATTTGCTATTTCTTCCATTAGCCACTTAAAGAACCAAAAAGATTACGGTCAGTTAAATGTCATGTACAGACGATAATTCCTATCAACTCATTTTTCTCATTATAAGTGGAGCATTTAACAAAATATCATCCACAAGAAATCAGTAAATATTATGAGATTTACATAGAAATAAGGATACTCTTACAAAAAAAGAAATACAAGTCTTGCCATTGTAAAATACTCCAACATATACAAAGCATCTTTACTGAATATATTATCATACCAGACCATGTGTTATGCCTCCCACTGTAGTCACAAGCTCTGAAATTATGACCGTCACATTCAACAGTGACTTCTATACTTAGTGCATATATTATACAGCTCTGACATTTCTTGTTGATATCAGCAGAACAACAAAAATGCACCAATCAAAGAACAATTATTTACATATTTTTAAATAAGTAAAAATGTAGGGAGGGGTTGATATAAGTAGCAACTATGTTATCTGCATTTTCTAATGTTATCTCTTGTGAATTTGAACACACCTCCATGTTGCAGAAGTTCCAATCAACGATGATAAAAGAAACGAATTTCCCTGTTAAAATTATCATGCATCTCTGTGCACTCCATTCCATTATTCATAATACAAAAGGGCTGGACAAGTTAGACCCTAAACATCATACACAATTAAGCGCTCTTCGATAGAGACCCGGCATATTGGACACCTTTTACACTTTTCACAGCAGATACTGCAACACATTTTTGAATCAGCATGTATGACAGAGAAGGGAAAGAATTTCAAGTAAAGCACCACATTTTTACCTGCAAAGGATACGATGCCTACAGGGAAGTAGAACCACGCTGATCTCTCCCTCAAAGCAAACCCGGCATAAGACTTTTTCCTGGCCAGTACATCAAAAAAACAGACATTCAGATTCAATGCAAAACGCTATTATTCAAGAATAGAGTATCTGAATGGAATTCAAATTGGTCGCATCCTTTCGTCTATTTTACAATTCAAATAGGTCATATTTTTAAAGTCTTGCAACAATTAAGGAAAAAACACCAATTTTAACACTACCTGATAAACTGATGTCTGCATCGTTTTCTCAAGCCAACTGAAGGAATGATATTTTTTTCTAGTAGGAAAAGCTTAAAAGAAAATTGTTGTTTTCCGACTATCCAATGCACTGCACGTACATGGGGTATATTCTGAATGCAACTTAGATTCATCACTGTAAAATTAATCTTACAGGCTACTTGATGGAGGACAGATTTGAGATAATCCATTCTACTTGTAATTTGTGAAACTAGAAATTGAATATGAAATTTCAGATCCGAAATATAACAAAAATGTTAATGGAAGGACAAAGATCTTCTAAGAATCACATGTATGAGTTTTGGAATCACACCTTAGAGTGGAAGCATTAAACCACCAAAATTATAAGCATATATGTAGGAGTTATTTTTTTTTATTGAACTAAACTAAATAAAATATTACAAGCCAAGGTATTTGCATACATTCAAACAAATCTAATTAGGAGAAACTAAACCAATAAAGAGACTCTTAAATAAGACTCAAAAATAAAAATTATACTTTTAAAAATAAAGAAACTACTATCCAACCGTTACTGGAAATTACAGAAATGCCTTTGGGTGTTCAAATAGTAGATACTAGACCAAAATTCTAAATTTTCAGTTCTTTGAAATTGTTTTAGTGGCCAGTGTCACTACTATACTCAAGATATAAGTGCATGGTTAATAACAGGCAGTAGTAGTGGCATGAAAGACACTTATGTGTTGAATTACGGTTGTTATGAGATCTTCAAGGTCAAAAAATATGTTTGCACCAGAGATCAATTAGTAAATTATCCTACAAGATTTTCATTTTTCTAAAGCTCCAATAACCAAGTTTTGAGCAAGAGTTGATATGTCCTAATAAAATGATTCCAGTTCAACAAGCAAGCCTAAGCAGTAGTTAGTAATTTGAACTTGCACCCCTACCCTCAATGTGGATCAAACTGATGAACAAGGGAAAAATCATGTCATGGAAAATTAAGAACGTCCAAAACCTCAGAGCAATCACAGATAACAAATTGGAAGTTGTTGACACATATTGGAACCATAAAAGATAGACACCCAACTATTGGAAATTAATCATGTGAATCACACCCCTTCTATTTAAATCTGATGACCACTTATCAAACTGGAAAGAGAATAAAATCAATAGTGTAAAGGACTTGTTACATTTTGAAGTCTTTCAAACTCCCGCTGACTATATTTGGTGATTTCCGTCTGTTCACCAAGAGCTTCTTGAAGCCTCCAGACCTGAGAAGAAACCAATATCAGAAAATTTACATACACAGAAAAGTGTCACCACTCATGATGCAGACGAGAAAATTATTTACAAAGAAATAAGAATTTTTGAATTTTGGTCTATGTTGGAAAAACTGGAAATTCAGTTTAGGAGTCTATTAATATTTTCTTTTTATGTTTTCCTTGCTCAGTTAGGATTATGTGGTATGTGTCCTTTTTTACGTGTTCTAATCCTTGTTGGATTTAGATTAGGGTCTTATTCCGTATGATTTAAGATTACTATATTCCTATAAACACTTAGGCTTGCATTAAGTTATTTCAAATTTTCAGAATATAATAAAAGTTTACAGCATTGTTAGCTGTTCTTAGAATTGTGTTGATTCAATCCATTCCTTCTTTAGGTGTGATTCCTAAACCTAGGTGTTGATTCCTAGAAAATTATCTATTTTTTTCCCTCTTGTTTTCCTACATATTCAGATCTGAATTTCAGAATTCAGTTTAAGACTTCCGCTGTTTTCACAAATTATATGCAGGATAGCTTTTCTCAAATCTGTCCTACATCAACTCACCAACAACTATCCTAATGGCAACAAACACACAATAGCAGAAAAAAGTCACAGCCTAAAACAAAGACACAAATTGAAATAAATCACCTCCTCAGCAAGATCCTTTCTAGGCATCTTCTTCACTATCTCAGGAGGATAACCACAGAAAGTGTTATAGCTGCAACTTGAGAAAAAAATATCAACATACAACAACAATTAGATCTCAAGAAATATTTAGATACTTCATACATGACTCAATAGTGAACCAATAATTATGGTTCCTGACAGATAAAGAGAGAAGCATGGCTAAAGTTTACAATACTTCATTCAGATAACTCATCAGTACAGAATCAGTAATCTTTTTCTGTAAAATATGAAATGACAATATTTGATGGAACTATTTAGCATCAACAGCATAAGAAGAAACATCAACTGCTTGCTGGCAGAATCATAGAGCATATGCACTAGTCCGATCGGGATTTATTTTACACTTAAATCTATTTCTTTCCCCTCGTTTAAATTATTTATACTTCCACAAATTTATTAAAATAAAAGATCCCTATTCCTTACCATAACAAATCACTAATGAAATTTCATTTGAATTCAAAAATTTTAAGATCTTGCATCTATTCTTAAGTCCTCATCTTTCTTTACCCTTGCTGAGGGCTACCTTGACATATAATGACACAAGCATATAGAAAACAAGAGATAATTGTATCCAGGATATGGAATAGTAAAATCAGTCAAACAGACTCACCCAGAAGCTCCCTCTTGATAAAGCCGAGCCTGTTCTTCTCGACTTCCCTCATCAATTGACCACCATCCCAGTAGCCTGTTTTGACAGATTCGGAAAAAATACAAATACTAATTTATACAATAATGGCAACATCAGAGATTAAAATTGGCCAAGTAGAGGCATGATGGCATGATGTCCTTACAAACTTGCATCTGATAGAAAGCAAATTCTATACCTGGAACCATGGTGCAAGAACCCCAAGCAATCATGAGCTCTTGAAGAAAATCTCAAATATGCCCCTGTCCCAGCTTCACTCCTTAATAAAAGAACAAGCTTCTCCACCAACTTAGAAGCAGCAAATAGCACACCAGCACCTTGAAGTAGGAAAAGGGGAGAGAAAATAATCGGAAGTGGTATATTTCTAGCACCAGCCGGAGTATCCTGATTTTCAGAACACACTATATTTGTTGATAAGATATACCAAGAAGTAA
This sequence comes from Bocquillonia castaneifolia, assembly GCA_948193215.1. Classification (NCBI taxonomy): domain Eukaryota; kingdom Viridiplantae; phylum Streptophyta; class Magnoliopsida; order Malpighiales; family Euphorbiaceae; genus Bocquillonia; species Bocquillonia castaneifolia. The sequence goes on along the minus strand of CANYLF011598954.1, from coordinate 5,324 downwards.
ACATGATCGCAAAACAATAAATGCATACCTCTAAGTGCATACAAAGGAGGCCTTGGAAACCAACTAATGGAACTTTCATAATATGGCCACCAATGTCTTGCAAACCACAGATTCTATCCTGATGCTGATTCTCATCTGGAGAAACTACCAAACCATTGTTCCAGTCAAGATACCTAATGGTCGGTGAAGATGAACTAACTTCTCTCGTCTGAGAATTCCGATGAATCACTGGATTTGACCATTTGGTACAAACGAGAAAGGCAAAACACTCAGCGATGCTGCATTGAGAATGTCCACATCAATCACAATTTCTGATATACTAATCTTGAAACAGACTATATTGGTTCTTTATTTTGTTTCAAGCCATGCCAAGAAAATATAAATCAAGCAGAATGACAAACGAACAATACCCAAAATTTATGAACAAGTCCCACCAGCCAAGAGCACCTACATCACCTGTAACATTTTCAGAATCAGAATCATCCAATTCAATATCTACCAGTATAGATTTCATCAAACCAATTTCATTACAAGAAAGGATCATTATAGTATAGTGTAGACAATAAGAGAGGTGAAGAAACCAATTAAGATGATTCTGGGGCACATGGGATTTACAACTTCGCTGATATGTGAGTGCATTTATATTACAAAAGGAAAGGAATCATGTATGCAACTAGCATCTAAAGTATCAGTCAAGATAACAGGAAGAAAATTTTAAAAAAAATTGCACACAAATTTCTGTTGAACATATACACCCATATAGCATTATTCTACATTGTTCTTAAGGTGGATCCAGATAAGGGACATCGGAAGAGAAAGCAACTTATGAAACATTGGCTCAAGCCTCAAAAAATTTATCCTGTACAGAATTTTTGTGAACATATGCGCTCATAAATAACTATTTTACATTTTTCTTAAAGGTTGAACTGATTACAGACTATCAGAAGAGCATCAAATGACTGCCCAGTCTAATTCACATATCCATGTATTCAAAAGCTCTGCAAATCTCATTTTCTTAAGCTATTTATCAAGGCTCCAATGTCCGAATGCCTGTCTACTGTAGCGCAAAACATGTATAAGATAGAGCTTATTTTGTGGCTAATTTGCAAATTCAAAAATTTATAGAGATTCAGATTGATATCCAACAGAAAAATCACAAGGCACATGATGCTTGTCAATCTTCATCTTAAACCACCTGAAGAAATAGAAAATTCCACACCACTAACAGAGTGTGAATATTCCCAGGACAAACGTTTTTCTCATAAGAAAGCCACATTTTGACCTAAGTATGAAATTGTCCTCTTCTATTTCAGCTTAAACTTTTTAAAGGCGGCAAATCGCATTCTTTTTCAAACAACAAGTTGTTACATAAACCAAAATTTAACCTTACAGAACCAAACTGAGGTCTTCAAAGTGAAAAATGAGATAAATTATATATCTAAAATATATAATGCATTTAAAAAATCAAGAGAAGTTAAAGATATTACCACATAGCTTTAGAAGCGTGAATACAGTAGCAGCCAAAAAGAAAACCATTGATATTGCAACCCAGAAGTGCTGCAAAAAGTAAATGGGAGCATCACTCAGATCTAGGTTCGTACATTTTTAAAACAATAAATTCTAAACCTACATTTCAAATTGCACCAAATATATTTTAAATGGCATATTTGCAATCACAGAACCCAAATCTAAAAGACAGGTATACCAAAAAAAAAAGTTAAAATTTTGCAATAATTTTTTGAAAATAATGGATTAGAAAGGACTCAACGCTCCAAAAAAAAAAAAGAAACATGTACAGGTAGTGTCGCCCATATTGCTTCATCACTCATGGCTTCTTCTTCTCCTGGCATTAGAGCCCTACACATTCTGCATGGTAAATGACAATCAAGTGTACTATTATAGACAATAATTAATTCCCATTTTAGAACCAAAGATATATGTACTGGAAAAGCAATGGCACAGAACATATGAAGGTCAATTAAACCTTTTAGGCTAAATAGTGAAGCACTAATCCTAACAAGATGAGTAAAACAGTAACAATGGCATTCCATCCACCAAACGAAGATATCACGTTTTATTGACACTCTATGTAGGATCCTCCTGATCATGAATGCAAGTATCATGCCATTACATCAAGTGCAAATTTTGGTTTGCTCTTTCCATTATAGATGAACAAAAGGAAGAGAGAAATCTTTTCTGTTAGCTGCAAAATGCTAATCATCTTTTTACAGTCAATAACGTTTTGAATCATTTAGTGTGAGAAGATATAGAATAATTGCAGGCCCTATTCTTTTTAAGTTGAAAGAATTAAGTTATATTATAGCATATATGAGCTTCCGAAGGTGAGAATTTTCTATATATAATTCAACTTATTTGAATTCTTACACTTTTGGACTTTTCATATATGTTGATATTTTGAAAAGAATAACTAAAAAAATATGGCACATTTATGCTTATAAGCACATTCAAACTGACTTTAATAATATTAAAGCATACCCCTATAATAAATACATGTATCTTGCTTAACCTTGCTAATGAATGTAAGTAAGATAGATGAAAAAACTTCGGTGTAAGCAACAGCAGGTAAAATTTGGCCATTAAATGATATTCAAGTTGGAAAATTATTTCTGTGAACTGATAAATGAAAAAGAAAATACCTGAAATTGTCTATTAGAATGATTAATTCAAATGCCAGTAATGGAATAAAGACAATCTTCAAATCTAAAGCTGCAACCTGATGAACTGCAAAGGAAGACGGGGTGCAAGGAATGGTTGAAAAATCAAACATTGCACAAGAAATAATAGGAAATCCTAAGACAACATAAAAATAATAATAGGGTATTTGCTATATAGTGTATACCATAAACACTCTCAAGATAAATACTTAGAAGCAGTTCGAATGCAACAAGCAACGGTGTTGCTACAACTGCATGGCATGGTGCCCACTGCCCAAGAAAGAAAACCTCTGAAGTTACTAGTCATAGTAGAGGAGTATGGATTTAAAATTGCTAAAGCTATAAATATTAAGAAAAAAAAAAGCTGGATTTCATAAAATCTCCCAGTCATTGAGAACCCATTGACATACATGACGATTGTGTGGAATTGATGGAGCAGGTAATGAAAATCTTCCTCTGGCAACAACTCCATGGAATAACCACAGAGGAAAGAAAATTAACCTGAAAAAAAAAAGGGAATTGATACTTAAAGAGAACTGAGTCCATGGTTACATGCTTGCAACAAGTATTCTTTTTATACATAACAAATATTCACAGCATAATATACACTAATAAGGAAATCAAAAGTAACAAGTGAATTTTTAGCAATCGAGGAAAGGTGCTAGTATTCTCTATCAAATTTCATCTAAATCCATTTCAGTATTTCTGCTTCTTTCTTCGCAGATCATACTCTCCAGTCTCCATCAGTATGTAACATACAAGATGCAATTCCAAAGATATCTAGCCTAAATAACTCAAATAAAAAATAAATAACCCAACAATATTCCTCTGTGAGATTGACAAAGGCATACCATCATATAAAATTACTAGCTTTGACTTGCATCGTACCAACTAAATAGAGCAATGCCGATACTGAAATAGATGATGTTGAGAAGACAATAAACAATAAAGAAGAACTGTTGCATTTTAAGATGAAGAAAGTACATGGCCCCTGACCCATAACTTAAATTGACACCGGAAAAAGATGTTATGACAATTAAAAGTTAAAACATTGCTCTGGTATGTCATAGCTAAAACAATCATATACCACTCATGCTCTATCCTGATCACTACCTGGATTATTTGTACGATAAGTGATGATCAGAAACATTACAAAGCTAATTCATCTTCATCCCTAATTCACAGTTTGAAATTTCTCCAATTGCAATGCATCTTCATTTCAAACCTTTAAAATATTACTAATTCTCTAATAATCCCTAGAAAATTTCAGCCATCAATGAGTCGATTAAAAAAACACAACCAAATCCTTCAGCAATTCAATATCTTTTTCACAGAGTCTTCTTTTATTTCACATAATAATAATAATAATAATAATAATAATAAAGAAAAGGAAAAGGAAGGAAGAGGGGGTAAAAAAACTACTGACCACCAAGAGTAAGAAACGACGCCGTCGAGCTTCAAAACAATCAACAAGGTGAAAAAGAAGAGAAGACTATGAGCAGCTAACGCTTGTACGGACTTCAATACTCTTCTCCAATTCATCTTCCTCTTTCCTTCTTCTTCTTCTCTCTCTTTCTTTTCAACTGTCAAATTTACATCCGAAATTTCAATTACAATTACTTTTACTTCTACTTCAAATTCAAACAAAACAAAATCCTCCAATTCTGAAATTGCCAAATCAAATCAAATAACAAAATAAACCTACCTTTTTGGTTAATTAATTAATTATGTAATTTATTTATTCTTAATTATCATACCAATTTTTATTTCAGCCCTAAACAGTAAGTAGTACACACTAACCACAAAAGCTTTTTCCCTTCTCTCTGTTCTTTCCTCCTCCTCTCTTCTTTGATTTATTATTATTATTATTATAAAAAAATAAATAATATTGATTTAATTTTAAAGGAAAGAAAAAGAAAAAAAAAAAAAAGAAGATATCGAGACGTACTAATAAAAAAGGAGGTTTTTTCAGTTACTATGGACGCGCCATTGGAGACACCACCTCTCCTCTCTTTTTTATTTATTTTATTTTATTAATTAGTAAGTGTTTAGTGTCTTGGCGCATTTACTAATAAAAAACAAAGCGCATTTAGTGTCTTGGCGTCTTCTCTCTCTAACATTGCTTTCTTTTTCATGCCAAACACCAAGGCAACCTTCCATTCTTTTGTCCCTTTCTTCGTTCCACTTAAAAAATGGCAACGGAGCGATTTATATATATATATATATAAAATAAGGAGCGATTTTTGCATCCGTTGGATCCAAATAAAATAGATTTGAATAATTTAAATGGGATATGGATTTATATTTTATTATTTCTATACAATTCAATTGGATTTTGATTTTAAGATATTTCTTATTTAAATTTAGTTTTATTATAAAACTAGTTGAATGTCCATGCTTGGGAAATTTCAATTTTATGTCGTAGAAATATATTTAACTTTTAGATCATAATTTTTTAAAAAATTTTAAATTTATCAAAATTTTAATAATATCACTTTATTGAAAAGATCAAATATTTACTAAAACCCATCACATGGAATAAAATTACTTCAATAATATAAAAATATTTTTTGATCTTTTAGTTTTTTTGAGACTTATCAAGACTGAATTATTTTCAAGACTACTCAATGAATTTTAAAAATAATTTGT
>CANYLF011598733.1:0-14694 GCA_948193215.1 Bocquillonia castaneifolia | reverse complement strand
TTTTGTGGTTATTTCTTAACTAAAGAATTTTCAATTGATGTTTTTGTGGTTATTTCTTAACTATTTCATAAGTGTTTCTTAATTATTTCTTAAGAATTTCTTAACTGTTTCTTCAATGTTGAAGATCTAAACTTGAAGAATTTCAATTGATATTTTTGTGGTTATTTCTTAAGTGTTTCTTAAGTGTTTCTGATTCTGATTCATATGTGTCTAATAAATGTTTCATATGTGCTTTTTTGTTTTGTTGCAGGATAATTGATTTTTCTCATAAAGCTTCTTGTTTTGGTGATTTTTTGAAAAATCTGTTGATGATAAAGATGATGAGGAATATGATGGAACATTTAATTGAACAATTTATATGATGTAACTAAATAATTTTTTGGTGTTTTTTATGGAATGTGTTGAAACATTTAATTGAATAATTTATGTAATGTAATTGAATCAGAATCACATATGAAACTTTCTCTTCCTCCTAACTGTTTCTTAAGTGTTTCATAAATATAGTTATTATATGCAAATAAATGGGCGTATTTAGGTAGGGATGCTAATATTTAATTGTTGGGGTATTTTATGGAAATAAATGCGCGCTTTTAGGCATTTTTAAAAATTCCCCACAAAAAATTATCTACTATTGATCATAGAAGTTTTTCAATAGCAATTTTGTGCGTGTGACTGTGTATATATATAAAAAGCATAATGATACATGCTTCATCAATTTTGATTAGTCTTTTTATGCTATTTAATAAAATAAATCTTTTTTTTTTTGTTAAAGCTGGAGAAATTTAAGTTATTGGGCAAAATTATGTATGCTAGACGGGTAGACTTACCTAACATTTGATTCAATTTTAATTTAAATTCATTTTATTTGTAAATAAAATATTTACAGTTACTATAATTTAATATTAATATAAATTAATTTGAAATATTTTTTTGTTCAATTTCAAAAAAAAATCATTTGAAAATATATTATTATATTTGATATACGTACAATCGACTCTCTAATAATAAAAATATTCTGTTCAAAAAATATTAATTTATAGTTTAGATTTTTATTTGTAATTTACCAAATTAATAGAACTTTACCTAATTGAAAGCAACTCCATAAGTAAAAAATTTTGGAATTTTAACATAGCATTTGGTATAAATGATTTGTAGAAAATTTGAAAAGTTCATTTACAAAATTACAAGTTTTATGTTTGATTTAATAAAAATTTATGTACAATTCTAATTATTCTCAAATTATATATAATTGAAACTAATTCAAATTCCATCAAATTTGATGAAAATTCATATATGAAATTTAAATTAATAGAAATAAAATTTTACTAAAAAATATTTTTATTTATAATACCAAACATAAAAATTCAATCGTAAATAAAACGAATTCTTTCATTAGAATTGAATCAAACAAAACTTGAATTAATTTTGATTTAAATCAAATATTTTTTATTTTTAAATATTCTATAAATTTATTGATATCAAAAATTATGTTGATTTGAATCTTAAATTTGTAAAGTATTCATGTTTTTTTTTTTTACAAATTAATATGGTCTTTGTAATTATTGATTCTGATGAATAAACAAATAGAAAAATTAATAAAAAGAAAGGAGAAAGAGGAAAAGAGGAAAGATAAAATAAAAGAGAAAAAAGTAAAAAAATAAAAATAATTCTGTCATTAATAAAATTACATCATTTTTAAAAAAAAACAAAATGAGACCTTTCATTAATAATAATAAAAAAACATAACTTGCGATAGACAAGTAACTTAGCTGTATTTAAACATATAAATTATAACATATAAACATTCTCTAAAATTCTTCAATTACAATTGTGAATAACATTTTGATGACGACATGTACAACGGTCAAAATTTCAATCGATTTAATGATTATATTAAGTCATAAATTGACTTAATTATCATGAATTTCTAAACAAGATTGATAGTATTGAATTTCAATCATTTTTCACTTCTATGATTAAAAGACAATACTCCTTCCTATAGAGAAATTAGGAAAAAAAAAATACTCTTTTTCTAAAACCAGAACTATGGTCACTGTATTAAATTAAATACAAATAGAGATGTTGCTCAAAAAAAGATACGAATAGAGATGGTGGATTTTCCACCCATAACCAGGGATTTAAATATCGGTATCGGGTAACGTATCGGTATCGGTCGCAATGTATCGGTATCGGACTGTCTCAAACTGAATCATCGATCGCTACCGTGAATTTAAAATGATGACTAGCAATCGTGTATCATTTTCAGTATCGATCGCGGTGTATCGATATCGGTCCTAATAGGATCAAGTCATTCTGAATTTATAAAAAAAATACAATAAATGAGTAAAATAAATAATAAATAGAGAAAATGTTATTTTAATGATTTTTATCAATAAAATATATAAATAAATATTATCTTAAAAACAAGTCACTTCACTATAAAATTTATTAAAAAATATCTAGAAAAATAATTTAAAGTAACAAAAGTTACTTTTTACTAGATAAATAATAATTCATATTGGCAGAGTAAAGAGTTCACCATCTTTCTTTCTTTTTTTGCCACTTTTCCATATTAAAATTCTAAAATTAGAAAATTAAAAGGCCCATTATTGAAAAACCAAAACAAATTGACTGTGCTGTTCTTCTGCATGCTTCTTCTAACTTTTTTTCTCCTTTTTCGAACCCCTTATTCTTAAATTATTTTTTTAGAAACTAGAAGCTTTCTCTCTATTTTATTTTCTTATATTTTCAGAAAATAAAAGTGGATTTTTCCTTCTTCTTCTTTCCTTGGTGCTGGCGAAGACACTCTCCTTCCTCTCTTCTCGGCATCGCCGACTTCTTCGCAGTGTCGCCGACTTCTTTGCTGTTGGTGTGCCATTGACGGTGCCGTCTTCTTCTACTCCTTTATCGGTGCACATCGCCTGTATCGTCCGTTTCACAAATAATGTCCGATTCAGTGACGATTTGTTGTGAATCCACCAAAACAATCACATACCGGTAAACATCGTATCGGCCGGTTAAATTCCCGGTACGATCTGGCCTATACGATACGATCCGGGCGAGATTTAATACCCTTCCCATAACCCATTTCATAAAGCCTAACTAGAAAACAAATGTCTTAGTTATCTTTTCAGTAATATCTGATTTAGAGAGCTCTCCTCATATAATTGTGCTACACTACATTACATAATCGAGACTATAATATTTACACAATCTTTTTAATTCATATAAAGGATAACGAAAACAAGAAGCAAATTGGAGCATACTCTCCTATTATAAGATAAAACAAAAAATTTATAATATTTTATGAAAAATAAAAAATAAGAATCTACTATTTTATTATTAAAAAAAACTTTACATTGTTAGGATTTTTATCTAGTTTGAAATATTTTAAAATTCTTTCAAAAAGATGAGAGATATTTTTTTTGAAGAATAAAAGAAATTTCTTTCATAAACAGCCATATGACATCTACAAAAGAAAATAATTTTTGTAATCTAAAACATCAATAAAAAATAATTCATCTATACTATTAATGACACCTTGACTCGACTCCAATAACATGACTTTGATTTTTTCATATAAATTCTTTAATGACTCTGCATCTTTCTCAATGATAAAGATCCACATCATGTGTTATAGTATAACAATGATAATCTTCTATCGATATATCAGATTACACTCCCACAAAAAGGATGAGAAAATAAAACTTTCATAAAAGAGGAGAAAAATAACTCCCACGAAAGGGAAGAAAGATAAAACTCTCAAAAAAATGAGAGAAATAACCTAAAAACAGGTAAAAACACCTAATTTATTATTAAAAGCAAATAGAATTGATGTGAAGGGACTTATCGTCAGTGAAAATTTTGACGACAGCCCCAAAACAAAGAAAACAAATAAGAGTTTTTTGAGAGAGAAAAGAAGAGGTGGCTAGGGTTTTTTGTTTTTTAATTTGAGTTAAGCCTATTTTTTACGGAGATCATAAATATTTGAGAATAATTAAAAAAATGTACTATCAATTAATTACTTTTTTTCGACCAAAGAGAAAACTGATATTAATTATTAAATCATGGGATCATACATCAGCACCATATTAAATGCTATAGAGCTTTCCACTCAGTCAGACACAGAACAAGCCACCTTAATTAGCAACCATGTTTGCTGATCGAAAAATAAAAACAACAAGATATTTTAAAAGTAGCTCTAAGCAAAATAAAACACTTCTATAATAAATCAAAAGAACATTCATCATCTATACTAATACTAACAAAATAGGCTCGACTCTGAGCACATGACTCCATTGTTAGCATCTTCACGGAGATCCATATCTCGTGGTATAGTATGATAATGAAATCTTCAATCGAAAAATTAGATCAAGCTCCCACAAAAAATGAGAAGACAAAACTCTCATATAAGAGGAGAAACACAAAAATCTGATAAAGAGAGAAAAACAAACTAAACCAATAGATCTATTGGATGGAAACATCCAATTTATTGTGATAAAGTGAAGAAAATAAAAATTTAGAAGGGCTTTGTCATCGGTGAAAGACTGGCCGATGACAGCCCCAGACAAAAACAACAAAAAAGAAGAGTTTTTGAGAGAGAGAGAGAGAGAGAGGTGGCTAGGGTTTGGTTTCGATCCTTTTTTATCAATTAATTACTTGAAAATTTATTTCTAGATTGTTGTAAAAAAATGATGAAATTTGATTGTTACAAATCTAATAATTTAGGCGCAGAAAATTCTTTACCTTTACCATTTACATGTGCACTAACTCCTGATTAGAAGCATCTATCTTTCTAAATAAATTTCACCACCGGAGGAACAAATAAAAAAAATTTATAGTAAAGCCGTACGAAACTGAGCTACATGTTATCCATGGCTTCTTGGGTAATTTTCACTCACAGTTATCAAAGTTTCTTCTCTCGCCCATCATGATTCTTAATTTTAATTTGTAACTAAAATCTCTCAACTTTAATTTTATAACACAAAATCCTCATATTTAGTGTCTACCCCTTCTAATTAATTCATTTTTATGAACTTTTATTTGAAATTTTACGTGTAAGTCAAGAAAAATCAAATCTAATTTATAAAAAAAAAATTTGACCATAAAATTATTTTTAATCTATTTTGTAGTTCAATAAGATTGAGAAATTCATAGAAAATACAAAAAAAAAATGTTCAAATGATCCTAATTTTGATAAAAGGGCATGGTAAAATATGATTAATTTATTGGAATACGAGATCGTAAAATTTGGTTAACACTAATAGATTTACACTAAAAATAGGGGCTTTTGTATTATAAAATCAAAATTAAGGAATTTTTTTTAATTATAAATTAAAGTTTGAGGATGATGATGGGAGAGAAAAAAAAGTTGGAGGACCGTGGGTGAAAATTACCCTTTCTTCTTCCTATTACACCCATGTCTTACCACTACTAGATCACAATTGGTTAAGATGAAAATTTGTTTATTGAAGTGCTTTCGGTTGCTCGAGAAATTTCTTTTCGATAGAGGAACAATTCAAGATTATTTCTTTCCATTTTTAATAAAATAATAAAGGTAAAAAATACAAATAAGCTCTTAAATTATAGCAAAAATCTCAATATTAAACTCCTAAATTTTAAAATGTCGCATGATCCTTAAATTGTATAAATGGTGCAAAAATTCTCTTACCTTTAATAAAAGTTAGCATTCTTATAAATGAAATTCATTAGTGTGTAACTTGGGTATTCATAATAACTAAAATAATTTTTATTGCAAAGAAACTATGAGTATGAGTGAGAAAATGCTTTTCTTTTTACAATGGTTATTTTTTTAGTTATTATTAATGTACACATCAAGCACCAATGAGTCCTATTTTGTAAAAAAAAAAAAAAAAGTTTTTGCTAACTTTTATCAGAAGTATGGGTATATTTTCACCATTTTTAAAATTTTAAGAATCAAAATGAGACATTTTAAATTTTAAGAATTTAATTTAAATTTTCTCTATAATTTAGGAGTTTATTTATACCTTTTGTCAACAATGAAGGATATTTTATTAGTAACGAAAAAAAGGAACGGATCCATATATGTTGTTTAGGTTGATTAGAAGGTGAATAATTATTGTGGTTTTATGGCTTACCTGGATAATTGTTCTCAAATAAGTTCTTGGGCAGCTATTAAATTGAGTATCTATTTGGTTGAATGGATAGCATTAGAGTTTAACATTTCAAACTCTATCCATTAGATTTTAGATGTTTAATAAATTATTTACAACAATGAATGGAGATTCCAAATGTTAGTGTTTGTAAAATATAATTAAATATTGAAGTGTTAGAATTTTTAGTTATCCATTGTTCATAGTCCGTTATCCATCAACAGTTAGATTACAACCACTCAACTAAACAGGTCTTGAGTGAGGGGAATCCGCCTACAACTTTGCTTCAAAAGTGACATGAGAATGTTAGGTTAAAATTCTTTGAGCTTAAATAGGGTTTTTTTTCACCCTATTAAATTCTTACATAATCTTTCATTTTATTTAGAAATTTATTTATTACATTTGTTCATCTCAATTTTTTATTAGAAAAAAACAACCTTTCAAAAAAAAATGCATGTAAATACTCCCTCTGGTTCAATTTTTTTTATATGCCCTCTTCTTCAAATTAGTTATCCTTTTGACATCATTTTTATTTCAAATTATCTGTTTATTTAACAAATTAATGAATTCATTATTATTTCTTTTCATCTTTATTCTTATTCTCTCTTATTTATTATAGTTGGAAATTGTGTTTTTATTTTTAAACCTTCTAGCATTAATTATTTCGGAGTGTATACTTGCTTTCATGTACGGGCTTGATAAAAAAAATGGGCTCTAGCCTTAAAAAATTAATTTTTAGATTTGAACCTAAGCATTAAAATCTCATATCTAACCGATCTAAGCTTGTACCACATATAGATGCAAGTATGTATAATTGTATATCTTTGTGCAGGAATTCAGGTAAATAAAGTAAAAGTAGTATATTTATCAAAATTTTTATAAAAGATTTCACTTATGTTCAAGACATTTTAGAGATTTTAATTTTTATCGACTCTTTTTTTTTTCTGTATTACACAAAAATAAACAAAAAACAATGTATATCTAAATGAAATAGAACTTGTGTGTGGATAGATATACTTATGATGAAGATTCTTAATTGATAATATATAATTTCCTTTTGAGTCGGGAGGGAATAGATTTAAACCAAAAATTTTTAGGTTGATTAAAAGTATCATTACCGCAAACTGTAGGAACAAATGTATAATTACTTTTACTAGTTGTGCAGGAAGTGGTATTTTTCCCTTAGATAAAACTGCAGCTAGATACCAAATTATATCCCACTCGATTTTTGTCGTTAGTGACAATAGCAAAGCAAGTTATTGTTAATTAGAAAATAACCGAAAAGTTAATTTTACTATGACATTCTTCAAAATTGTGAGCAAAATCATCCAAAATGAAGAATTTCACCAATTAAAGTTCTTTAAAACATCAGTTTTTTTAATGAGGATTTTTTAAAAAAATGTAACATTTTTATGTCTCAAACTTTGGTACATTTCTTTCCTTAAACCAAAATCAGTGGAGCATTAAGGGGTGTAACGTAGGATTATTAATCTCCAAGAGGGGTTGCATGAAACGGTCAAGAAATCAATTAAAACTGCTTTTGAAACATAAAACTTTCGTTATAATTGGCCAACTGTAAAACGAAGACACAAAAGGGCATATAGAATTGATTCAAAAGCCAAGCAAATTCTAATAAGACATAGAGCATAGAAATATTACTTTCTTGTGCTTTGGACCAAAAAATAAAATGCAGCTTTAGTGGTGTAACACAAAGAGGAATTAAAGTAGGAATGACAAATGGGTCTTTGTATATAGGATTCTTTGATTGTAAAAATTGCTTCCAAAATGGAGGCCATAAAGGGAAGAAAGTATGATGGAGTTTGTTGATAAAATGGGTTCAAATCAATATGGGCAGGGCAGCTAATGTTGTATAGTAATGTAATGGGGTTGACCACAATTCAATCAAATATAAAAATTTAAGAGACCCCACAACTTGTAATTGCTTCCTAAGTCAATGCAGATTTCCAAGCTCATGCCTCTTTTTAGTACCCCAAATAAAAGAAAATCGTTCTTCTCTTCATATACAATGAGAAAAATTATAGATCTAAAAAAAAAAAAAAAAACTCATTGTTAAAGTAGATTATAAAGTTCGATCTACAATTGGGTCCGTTAATCATTGCTAAAATGTCCTGCCATATATCTCAGAACTTTACTTGAAAAAGGCCCTAAAATGTCGAGGGAAGCTATAAATAAAGCCTAAAAGTATATAATAACACCATGGGTGTGACTAAGTTAATTAATATACGTTAATCCAGATCGAATTAGTTGATAAAACATGTATTTTCTGTGTCAATGATTTGATTTTAACTGAACTAAAGATATAACTTACAAGATGGTTGAGATATCTATAATCGACACGAGAGTTTAAGATTTGAATTCTCGTTCCCTCGTTAAAAATAACCGAACTAAAGCTATGAATATTAATTAATATGGTACAAAAAATATAATTCGTAATATTACACTCGAACATTTTTTTTTGAAACTGTAATAATTTGAAACATAAAAAAAAAAGGGTTATGGAAATAGTCATATGATTGAAGAGGAACAAAATCCAGTATTTCAAATATAGTTTGTTCGGTTCTATATGTACAATGATGCAATTTTTCAATAATATCTGAATATGCTTATGTTTCATCATCATAGATAGCTTTATCATGATCATCTCTTTCATTTACCTTTTAGCAGGCATGGCGTGCTAAATTTAATTTCTTTAACATGCAAAATCTTTTGATCGTTAGTTAGCTTTGTCTTGGTGTTCATTATAAAGAATGGGAAGTTGGGTAGGTAACAATTTTAGTAGATTTTGCTTTCTTTTTCTATAACAAAACTATCATTAAAAAAACAACCTAATTATGTAATTTCTGCTGTCTAATGGTCCCTTATTTTAGTGACTCTCCATATGCAATTTTAAAGACAAAGATTAGCAAAACAAGCATGCCCTGTCTATATATTCATCAATGTTAGTTTCCCATTATCTAAAGATTACAATCTATTTTCTATCCACACTTCCATAATTTATAATGTTGGTGTCCAGAAGCCCCATATGTAACTACAGCTTATGAGAAGAAAATAATTATTTCACCTGAAAAATAATGTTTTTGATGATTTGGTAGGTTCCACAATTTTTCATGCGAGAATGTATAAACTGTTTTTGTTGAATAATAGATATCAATTATTTATCTGCTTGCACAATTAATAGATTTTCTTGAAAATTTAAAATAAAGAGGAAATGAAATGTTATATTTTATATACACACACACACACATTAAATAACAATTTTATGTTTGAAAATCATTTTGAGAATTGAGTTGATGGACAATGATGTAATATACAAGAAACATGGCCCAACTAGAATTTTCAATATATGAGGAGCAATAAAAAAAATTGAAGTATAACTTTTAGATAGTAGAGTGGTAGGAGATAAAATATTTACATTTTAGAAGGTGATTATAAGATAAATATACAATTTTTTTTCTTGAGGAGAAAGGTGATCCCAAAAGAAATATGGTATTTAATCTGATACATTTATATCATCTTATCTTTTTAGACAAACAAATTTATATCTCTTTTTTCCTTTTTTTTTAAATTAATAGCTGAAAAACCGAAATGTAAAGCTCTCCAATTGATTATAAACTTCATTCCAAATTGATTATAATTTTTTTAGGCTCTTTCATAGGTTTTATATCCATATAGATATAGTATTACAACAGATGAGATTAAATGCATTTGTAGCACTAATGAATTCAAATTTCTCTGTATTGAATTTTTGTAAACTTGTAACAATAGAAATTTCCTTGGATGGTTCTATGTTCTAACTTATTACTAAATATTTTAATCTAAAACTCAATTAACATGTCTTAATTTTCTTCAAATTGCCCTCAAATAGATAGCATTACTCAAATGACTAAAGGATTGATCAAGTAGCACATGTTGCATAGGTTAAAAAAAAATTGGAAAAAAATAAAAATATTGAAGCAAGTACATAAAATTAGCCTTGGAAATCACTCACTACAATGATAGCAATTAAGAACTAAGAGCTCTGTATCAGTGCTAGTACTAGTTCACTGACAATAATGAGAGCACACACTTCACTTGTTCAAAAATTTACGATTTCATGTTCAAATTTTTACGGCCAAATTTCACAAAATATATACTCTGATGAAAGACATTAAGACAAAGACCACCAAATTGACTCTATTATATGAACAAACATTGAATAGGCATGCAACAAAAATCTGTGGTGTTTTGCTATGCACTACTACACAAGAAGCAGTCAAAGGAGACACAAGCAACAGAGGAATGTTTCTGGTCCCTGCTATGTCCTAACAAAGTATGTTATTGGTGCCCAACAAAACCCATGAATATGTTTTTTCTGCAATAAATTAAAATACTAACAAATTATAAGCTTTATAACACTTGGATATTTATTAATTATGCTTTTCTCTTTAATAATTTCACCAATTTGTTACATGTGTTTGTTCTTCTTCTTTTTTTCCCTATCTTTATGTATACAAAGACAAAATCATTATGCTCTATAATCATGAGTTGAAAGATAATTAATAGATATTCTCTTATCTAGGTCACTCTCACTTGTGTTCAAATTTCAAAAGAATGGGGCTATAGGCAAGAAAATTAGTTGAAGCCATTTAAAAGTACATGTAGTAAAGCTGGCCACAAACTATGTGTTTTGCATTAGGAAAGATTTAATTTTTATTAGTCTTCTTGCTTTTAGCTAATTATTCACAGTTCCCACAAATGGTTTTTTTTCCCTTACAATGACTGTACATAATTACTTTTACTCAATCACATAAGCTCTGTAGTTCAGTTCAGACTTCAGACTGTAATATCACTTTCTTTCTGTTTTTCTTTCTTTCTTTTTTTTTTTCACTTTTACTTATCTATTGCTTCATGATCTCTTACATTTTAAATTAAAAATCCTCCCCCAAAATTCAGCAAAAAATAATGAATTAATGGTATCCTACATTATGGTATGAATGGATATAAGAGTGTGATAGGATACATAACACATAAGAAAATCAATGAGTTGTGCTTGTTAGGGTGGGCATGGATCGGTTAACCAGTTTATGACCTCTATTCTTAAATCGGTTCATAATAAACCGGTCAATCATAAAATATGATTTTATTTTTCGGTTTTCAGTTTCTAACCATTTTACATTTTCCTAAACTAATTAATTAGTGATTAACTATTTTTTTGGGTTTTTTAACCATAAAAGTAAGAGTATGTAATCATAAAACACATAAAAAAAAAAAGAAAGTAAAAATATAACAAATAATTTGGAAAAAAATATAAAATATGCATAAAAAGTTAGATTTTTTTAAGAAATTGATTATATTATATTATATATTATATATAATTTTAAAATATATATTATACATAAACCATTTAACTATTAACCATCGGTTTTTTAATCTCTCAAACCTAAATCTAAACCATTAACTATAAACTCTGAATATCCTAAACCTAAACCCAAATTAATAGACTGGTTAACCACAAAATAAAGTTCAATTTTTCGGTTTCAATTCAGTTAATCTGTTTGGCACTTTTTTTTTCTACCCCTGATGCTTGTTGGCCATATTATTCCTAGTTCAAGAAGGGTATTTAATGGAAAAACTTTGTAATAGTGTACATTAGTTGTCATTTAAAAAAAAAATACAATTTTCATAATCATTCCCGTTAAACCTTTAAAACACTTGACTCAATTTAGGTACCGATCATTTTCCCAAATAATTTACTATCAAGGTCCAATATATTTATCATGTACAAGTTATTTATACAACATTAATTAATATATCAACTCTAGCAACCAAAAGTCTATTTTGTTGATTTAAGATGCTTTAAATCCAATAAAAATGAATTACTGTAAATTATTGAAGGGAAAATAATGGGGATATTTAGTTGCTCACTTAAATTTAACCACAAAACAGAAGATACGGGCACCCTTTATTTCCTTAAACAAATGTCCTATATAAAACATGTCTTAATTATAAATT
Organism: Bocquillonia castaneifolia; assembly: GCA_948193215.1. Lineage (NCBI taxonomy): Eukaryota > Viridiplantae > Streptophyta > Magnoliopsida > Malpighiales > Euphorbiaceae > Bocquillonia > Bocquillonia castaneifolia. The sequence goes on along the minus strand of CANYLF011598733.1, from coordinate 2,548 downwards.
ACGCAAAGAAAAGTAACCAAAAAAAAATTTTATAAAGGAGAAGAGCTTTTCTAGGGCACATGATGAAGCAAGGAAATTAATAGATAGGTAGCTTCTTTTGAGTAGAAAATGGTCCAAAATGTTTGTCTTATATAGAAACAAATGTGCACATATATAATTACATAGGTAACATGTATAAATACATGTGAATGTGAATGAGAGGGATTTTTGGGGTTTTGGCATTGCATTTGCATAGAGAGTTTACAAAGCCTTTGGCCATGTGATAAAAGCACCTTTCTTCTACTTGTAAAGCGACCACGCTCGTTTCCTTGCAATCATGTGGTCTACTTTGTTATTATTTCCTTTCACTTCTTATTCCCTTTCTTAATTATATACGAATTATATATATATATTTTAAATCTTCTTTGTACCTTGTTCTTCTACAATTTAATTTTTATTATTATGTATATAATCATGCACCTTCTAATTTAATTGTCTCATTGTTTTCCACCCTTTTTTAATTTTAAATTACTGCCTCAAATCCAATACAAATTAAGCATGCATAATAAAATATCATTATTTGCCTTTTCTATGTGCATATTGAGAATTTGAAAATATTTATCGTTTGTTCATTTTTTTGTTCTATAATTAATGAATATAAACAAATGCATAATTTTGATTTTGGACATACTCAAATTCTCGGTGTATAGATAAATTAACACATGAAATATGTGCAATATATAATTTTTCGGTAATTATTATATATCTTAAGTTATATTTGAATGATATATATCATCTAAACCCAATGCCAATACAACTAATGCTCAAAAAAAAGTTTTCCACCTTTTGTAGATTTAATTTACTAAAAAAGACTAATGATCAAAAAAATGTTACTACAAATTTAAAGTAACATGTTCTCTAGCTCAAATATGAATTATAAGAAAATTTATTTGGAGTACTTATTGCTGTACAATAAACTAATTGAATAGTGATGTACATTTACTAGCATTAAAAATTAACGATTGATTAAAAACTAAATTTATTTATCTAGTAATTTAGGGATAAAGCAATATATGTGTAGTATATATAAAAATTAGGGGATTTGTGAAAATAAACAAGGGCAGATTAGGCAAATTGTTTAAGAAAAGACAATAATCAGCTCGGGAAGCGGGGAGACCCACTCGTGCGGAGAAGCAATCCACAAACTTTTAACATATAGTATATTTTATCTTTTAAATTTTCGATTTTAATTCAAAAGAACTAATTATAGATTATTTGTATTCATAATTAAAAGGATGATAATAGTATTCCCATGTTCCAACTTGTAGCACATTTTTTTAATAAATACAGAAGTTGATAAAATTGGAAATTTTATTTAAAATTATTCAATTTAAATTTCTTTATTAAAAGTTTAAAAAATTATTGATGAATATATATATATATATATATATATATATATATATATTAGAATCATAAATTTTATTTTTATATAATAAAAATAGATATTTCAAACACTATAAACATATTAAAACATTTAAAATAGAAATGTAGTTTTTGTCACAAAGATATGAGAGTTTTGTAGCTAATTTTATGCATTGATGATAAGAGTTTTGCTAAAAGATAAATTTATTAAGATTGGGACCCTTTAATTCGTAAGTTTCATTCTAAACTTGCTCTTTGAAAGGGATCATGTTTGTCATACGCTGATAGACTGGTGCTAATAAAATCTGTTCTTTGCAATCTCTCAATTTATCTGATGTCTCTATTTAAAACGTCAGTCTCTATTTGCTATAAAATTGAGAGCTGCTTGAGAAATTTTCTTTGGAAAGGGTCTCCAAATGGTCGTTCTTTTTGTAAAGTATCATGGGCGAATATTTGCAGCCTTAAAGTGTGGGGGTTTAGGAATCTGTCCCCTACCTCTTCGCAGTGCAAGTCTGCTATTTAAATGGTTTTGGAGGGCGATGAATTCTGACTCCAGTTCTTTGTGCTATCAAGTTTCTATGTCTTCTAATGGTTTCTCCTCATGGAGAGATATTGTTTCAACCAACCACAATCAACTCTCCCATTTATGGAAAGGAATCTCCCAGGTTTGTTATGAGAATTCTAATATCTGGGATTTTTTCACTAATTCCTGTAAACCCAGTTTTAGTAATGGAGAACTTTTTCAATTCTGGCATGACTCTTGGATTCATAATTCTGCTCCTTTCTCTGAGCGGTTTAGCACGCATTTTAATCTAGCTGCAAACCCATCAATGACTGTCGCTGCTGCTCGTTCTTTACTACTGACGTCTGAGACAGGTAGACTAGCCTGGTCTCGTCATCTACGTCCGGGTCACATAGAACAGCTTAATGAGATGAAATTGGTTGTTGCGGCACACCCAAGAACTGCATTACCAGACAGACTAGTTTGGAAAAAGGATACATCTGTTGCTTACACAGTCAAGTCCTTTGTGTCCTCTTACATGGATTCCAAACATAGCCCTTCTGCTTTGTTCAAGCTTTGCTAGTCTTCAATATGCTTGCCTAAGATCAAATTTTGTAACTGGATTGTACTACATTCAAAGCTTCC